>BMAV01021364.1:34747-122490 GCA_019973955.1 Trichonephila inaurata madagascariensis | reverse complement strand
ACGCATCTGTCTGAAACACCACGATGGTCGGATTAGAGTCTGGAGACACCGTGGAGAGAGGATGCTGAACAGCTGCGTTATGCACCGCGTCCTGCAACGGGTATTATGGTATGGGGCGGTATTGGATATCACTCTCGCACTCCTGTATTACGCATTGCCGGTACTTTAAACAGCCAGCGTTACATCTCCGAGGTGTTGGAGCCAGTTGTCCTTCCTTACCTTCAGGGCTTGGCCACATCTATATTTCAACAGGATAATGCGCGATCACCAGATTGAATTGCATCCCTGGCCGGCTCTCTCGGCGATCGAAAACATGTGGTCCATGGTTGCTCAACGATTGACCCAGATTACACCCCCAGCTGCCACACCAGATCAACTTTGGCAACGTGTGGTATCTGCTTGTTCTGCTGTACCCAAAAGACACATCTAAAGTCTCTTTGAATCAATGCCGAGGCGTGTGGCAGCGGTGATCCCCAACAATGGAGGCTACTCTGGCAGGAACCACACTTAAAAGAAGTCTATAAATTTAATCATTTGATACTTGGTCAACATGTTATTGACAAAATAAATTTTGTGCTATCTCTTGTCTCTCTTGGTGTTGCATTTACAGTGGCCAGTAGTGTGTTTGATAATTAAACTAGTGATACTAAATTAAGAACAAGTTTAAAAACTACCAATGATTCACATAGGCTTGTCATATACAAAATTTAATACTTATCCTGATAACTTGTACGGTTTATGTTTAAAACCGTATTGTAGCTTTAACGCCAAAGTGGATTATTGTTGTAGTCAATACAGTGGCGCACACAAGGGGGGAGTCCTAGGTCTCCACGATTACCGCAACCACGTTTATTCCTAATGTAAGGTGCGGCCGCGGTAGCCTAGTGGTCAACTTAAAGGACTCGTGGCCGGCGTATGACGAGTTCGAGCCCAATTCCGCTGAAGATCAACGGTGTAGAGGGGCTGATACATAAAAAATGTCGGGGCTCAATCTTTCACCGGTTGGTGTTGTGTGGTAGTTAGATGGGGTGCCAGCACAGGTGTCGTCCTCATCATTTAACCGTGGTTCAAAATGACGAGATCCGTCACCAAAGCTCTCTAGTTGCTAAATAGTGCGACGTTAATGTCTGCTAATCGCACTTAATGCCCGCAGGTTGTGTGGCGTAGATAGTTTTTCGCTGGCCTGTTCCTTATGCCACTGATCGCGACTGCGTCAGATCTAGCCCACTAAATTCATCATGGCTACATGTATGGTTGTCGTTGGTCGTTGCCTTGAGCACCATACAGCTAACTTTACGATTTAGCTCGATCCCACTCCAATTGAGGACTCCCCGGAGGGGTTCAGAGGCCTCCCACCTGCCTGGCTATTTAGAGTACACCCATGCCGCGATGGCAATATACATTTACAAACATCCATGCCCTCTCCGGGATTTGAACCCAGGCCCTACGGCACAGCAGTTAGCGCTTCTGACCGCTATACCGGATGGGCAACATCACTGGACCTAAAAGGTTGTGGTTTCGACCCCGGTCCATGTCTAGATTTTCAGGATGCAGAAAAATGGCAGCAGCCATGTCGAATGATTATGTGGCATGTAAAAGATTTAGTGCCAGTTTGCTTGGGTTCTCTCGGCAATATTAAATTCCTGAACAAGTTCACATTGTTCGAGCTCGGGTGCTTCCCTTTGGAGGAGACTGGGCGTCAAAATTACTTTCGGCAATAAAACTGCAAGTAATGCTTTCACATACTAGAGCAAAATGTGTTCCAATTCATGGTCTTGCAACCTATATACAACCTCTGACGATAAAGTTCATAAAATGAAATCAGAACGGCCGATATGCCAACACTGATGAAACGACGCTGCACATGCGTAGTGGTGTTTCGACCATCTGCCTCCCACCTTTTAGTTGACTTTTTTTGGTTCCATTCAAGACTTGTGTTACAAAGTGCTCGTTTAGTACGTTGGTTTTTAATCGAGAACAGGGGAAAGTGAACGAACGAAAGATCAATTTAAAGTGTTTTTTAAAGCTTGGCAAAGACACTAATGCGATGCTAGTGTTTATGAAGATCAAGCACTATCAATGAAGTATGTGTACGAGTGGTTCACCCGTTTTCGAAAAGCAGGGAAAATGTTTCAGACAGCTCCCGTAGCTGAAGACTAACGATCGCCGTCAGATACAAAACATTGAGAAAATGAAATTAGTCACGAAAGATCGTCAATTAACTATGGGCAACTGCAGATTAACTGCGAATCCGTGCGGCAAATCGTTACCCAGACTTTAGGAACGAGAGAAACGAGTCATCGATTTTGACAATATTTCTCACATTCAACGAAACGAGACGAGACTTTAGAACTCCATCCGAAAAGACGACTTCTTGTAAAGTTTCCAGGACGTGTATAGCAGATATCAGCCGTGCATAGATAAGGGAGAATAGTATTTCGAAGGAAAGCAAGGTAACGCGTTCGTAAATATTTCACGTTACAGGACTATTCACCGAACTTTGTCAGAGGTTTTATTAATTTGATTGAAATTAAACGACCGACACGATCAAAATTCCACCAGAATTAGGAAGCTTAGTTCTTCCTACCATTAAAACAGGACAAAAAAAAAAAACTAAGAGAAACAAGTTATAAAAACAAATTTATTCATAAATCAATAAGTTAAAGTAATCGAGCATTACCGACAGTCATTTTCATTATACTTAGAGAAGGTAAATATATACATACGAGAGAAGATCTTTCATTATGTGAAGGTTTAAAAAAATTTAACAATTTTAAATAGGCGTTTATTACGTTTAAATAAATTTAAAAAGGTTAAGGAGTAAAAGAATTCAAGATAGTCGTCTAAAGAAAATTTTAGGTCAATAATAAAAATCCACTTATCCAAAGCAACCAAAGATACGTGGCTTTCGCGAGTCTTCAAATTTATTTTCCATTAAAAATCGTTTCAGTGTGGTGACAAGTGGTAAAAGTCTAATCTATGACCTTTCATTAAACTTTGAAGCTTATAGTTTGAACACAGCAATCAGCTAGGAAAATTTATTCTCCAATTTGATGCTTCCTCAGATCTTCTCGATTACGATCATTCAGCCAAACCATTGTTGCATGTCGCTCGAATATATGCGAGAAAGCTCCTTTCTGCATGTATTAATCGGAAGATTCTCTCGACTTCCTGCACTCGCCTGTTTCAGTGGCCGAAGGCTTTACACTACTACATGAACTTTCATCCTTAACAGACGATGCAGAAATCGTGCTTTGGAAACGTTCTTGAGCTGAAAATGTTTGGGTTCTTACTATCTCTCTGAGGAGCAGGAACTCTACGCTTAAAATACTCAGGAACGCCTTTTCCACTTCTAATAGAATCATAGACTTTCATAGCCCACTGTGCTTTGGATCTGCTTGTGACATCTTTCTCGGAACTAGATCGTTTGATTTCCAAGCATTCGCTGTTTGATTCTTGCTTAAAACTAAGAACGTCTTTATTGTCCATCTTTACAGAATCAAGTGATCCACTTGAGCTCCGAGTATCTTTCTTGCATTTTGCCGCTTCGTTTTCGGTAGAGGAAGATGTATCAGATGGTTCATTCATAACTTTATTAAAGATTTTGAAGTTAGCTATAAAATCCGAAAGAAAGCCACGTACAGAACGCGTATCGCTCTCGCTTAACATTCTTCCATCCGATATAGAAGCCTCTTCCCTAACTCCAGAAATATCTGGTTTAGAAGCAGATGCTACGCAAGTTTCTTCAATAGATTCAGTTGTCGATTGTTCACAAAGCTTCTCCGGCTCTCTCTCGGAATAAGAAGAAATCTTCCTAGAAAGCTTTCCTTTAGATGAGCTCTTTGTTAAGATGTCAGTAGATGGCTGGTGAAAAAATTTCTTTAACATTGGCTCACTTTTAATGTCTGAAGATTTTTGTACTGAAGTAGAAGGCAATGTTTCTTCTGAATGGACTTCCGATGCATCTCCAGACGGACATACTGGATTTGTTTCGAGGTTCGCAAAGGACGAGTCCTCCAATTGCTGTGGTACATCTTCTAATGGGAAAAACATAGAATCGTCCCCCGTATCTTCGTTTCTCATATCAGCAGATTCGGATGGATCATAGAGTCTAGGAAACCGTTGTGGTTGACCGACAGGGTATATAAAATCGTCCAATCTTAACCGATACCCCTAAAAAGGAGAAAGTGACCAACATATAATCACAATTAATTTCCAATGTCATACAACGTAGTAAAATTATAAAGTAGTTGATATCGTACAACTGTGAAGTATTTCTTCATTTGAAGAGAACCATGAAGTAGATCTTTAAACCAGTGTAATGCAATCTTTAGAAAAATTATCGGCTCTTTGGATGGTTTTATTAAAAAGGACCTTAATAGGGTAAGTTGCATCAAGAACTTTCAATTTACGCAAAATGTTTATTCGTATCCATATTAAGTTTAAGTGCAAGGATAGAACGTAAAGGGGAAAGTTTAAAGTTAACCGTTTGGATCCCAAGCAGCGCGATTGCGTTGTTGAGATTTTATTTATATAAAATCCAGTACATTTCCAACATTATGGACAACTGACGGTGCGTTACCAATTGTTGCAGTCGCGTGCTCAGATTTACTGAACATTACACAACTCTTTATTGTAAATAGTACATATTACAACAGAGGTAAAACAATACTATAGCTCCAATTAGGATTCATTAGGTTTAAAATGAACAAAGCGCTATCACACCATGTGGTATATAGACATAAAATAAAAGTGCTAATGCGCTGCTTGGGTATTTTTGTACTCATTCCGAGAAAGCGCGGTTGCGCTGTTTGGGATGCTTCGACAGTTTTTCAATAGCCCCTGGAACTCAAACGCTTTAAGATCTCTAGGACATCCAGAGAGCACATCCCGTATTCACAAGTAAAGCAACCTTCGTGCAAGAAAGAAACCCACCTGAACAGTTTGGAAGCGTAAAATCCGTGATTAACTAAAGAGATAAGTGCCAAGGGAAAGAATTTCACAGCAGAAAATGTTTAATTATACAATAAAATTCTTTTAAAACAGTTAAAGAACCATGGCGTTTTTAAAATAAATCAATCTCATTTACACGTATATATATCAATGCTTTGTTATTGGATTGTCCATATTACTTTAGACTACAAGAATATATAGACAATTAGTATTTTAAACGAGTTTTGTGCATCACGAGTATACGTGGGATATATTTATATTCCTGAAAGTGTACACATGAAAAATCAATTTGTAAAACCCTTAGCTTCCCAAGGTTACTTTATGTTCGAGTATGAATAATCATTGAAACAATTTTGCGTTTTAAATAGTCACCAGCCAACACGGCATCTATTTGCAATTCTCAATAGTTAGAAAGAGTAATTCCAACTTTTTGATGCGATTCTTATACTTTTGCCATCAACATTACATTCACATTGGGCAACTACAACATTTAAAACTTGACACGATTTAGTCAACTATAAATTATACGCGTAGGTAGATTTCGCTTATACTCTCTTCAGTTTATTCAAAACATTGAATTAAAATTAAATTTGTGTAATATGACCCTTGCAGGGAATCGCTGGCTCAGAAATTTCGACCGAGTTAATAAAGGAAAGAATTTATTTCGGTGGTCCGAAATATAAACCAAGGATTAACAATACAATATTAATAAAATATTTCATAGAAAATTACAGAATTTCGTGGTTAGAACATTCTCCCATTTTTAAGGACCTTTTGAGTTGGTGAAATAGAATTGTATCCGAAGGGAAATTCTCGTAGAAATGCTAAATGCATTTTTCATCTTACTTCGCATGTAATGTATATTGCTTTAACCGTATACAGTTAGATTTCTAGTCTATTATGCATGGCAAAAGGACCAACAAAATTTGAGTTGGGTACCAATACATCACAAGATCAGATTCAAGAATCTCAATACATACCCCATATATCTTATTAAAAGTTCTGAGGATACATTTATGTGCGTCATTTGAATGAATGTAATCAACGTTTTTATTTCTGCAAGGAAAATGCGTGTAAATTACCATTTTGGTATTTACGTATTTTGCCGTCTACTAATTTGTCGAATGAAAACGTCGCCAAACGCTACGAATTGCAACCAATAACAGAAAACTGTTCCCATGCATGTTTAAAAGCAGTAATCTTGATTGCGCATATGATGAGGGCTTTTAGTGACTGGCTTTTATTTAGTAGAATTGGTCGATGACATAATACACTAGTAGAAAATTTATAGTTCACATTTTAATTTCTCTCATTCCAACCGTTTCTTTTAAAATTTAAGTATTTCTTTCAGAAGTCGTTCAAATCGTTTCGTTATTAATGTTCAAATTTTATTTATAGGAATATTACATACTATGGAGTCATCATACTTAAAGTTAGGGATCCACAACAAACGAAAGATCGGGAACCATTGTTCCCAATTAATATGCATTTATAGACATAAGTGCCTTACCAATTTCGATTCACACACACAGTACAGACTTGGATTTAAATTATAGAAATGAAACGAATCCGATTAGATTTAAATATTGGCACTTGCTTATACCTACGATCAATTCCGCTATTGGGCATGCTGTTTCCGCGCATGTACCCGCATCTTATTTGCGCATATGGCTGTATTTGGTGAAGTCTTGATTTAGCAAAACTGATCTACGTTATAATACGTAGGTAGCATAAATCATTTTTACAATGTTTTCAAAACAGTCGTGTATAAATAGTTATATTTAAGTAGTTATAATATTTAACTATTTGATGTTATCACTAAACACGCGCGAGCTTATGAAAATAAACTCTCCCGTCTTATTTTGGCGCATGTTCTAGACTGTATTTTAAGTTCAAAAAATACAATGACACACCCAATCTTGACAATCCAAGTTCGTGAATAAAGTATTCTTGGGGGAGTTTGTTTTTCCTAGAGTTGAAAATTTAGACAGTTTTTAATTAGATGCAATTATTTGAAGTTAATATTAAATAATTAGACTCTTGTACGCGTAAAAGAATAAGGTTTTAAAGAGTGTAAAATGTTTAATATAATCGTAACTTTAAAAATTATAAGCATGAAAACAAGAAACATTTCTATACGAAATATTAAGTTTTACGTTGCGCATGATATTTTCTAAATTAGCTCTAATTATAAGCTATAAGTTTATTTATAAAGTTAAATATATCCTTATTACTGCATTTTTATATAGAGTTGCATTTCCTTAAAATTACACATTTTTTTAAATCCCAATATTTTACATATTGAGATACAAAGAAAAATTAGGTAGAATTCGACGAGTATGATACAATTCTGTAAAATTTTATTCACCAAAGGCTACCATTTTAGAAAATAGCATGCGCAACGTAATATTTATTACACACAGATTAATGTTTATTTTCATTTGCTTAGAATTTTTAAAATTATACCTTAAGCATTTTCTTGAAACCTCATTCCTTTATATATGGTGTGTAAAAGAATCAAATTAGTTAATTTCGAAGAATTATACCCATTGAAATATTTTTTTTAATTTTTTATTTTTCAGCTTTTGAGACTAATACCTCCGAGACCCCATAGATTACCGATTGTTTTATAGAATAAAACTTTCAATGTGCAAATAATCAAGTTGTACTTACTGCACGGAAGCAATAAATGCACATTGTCAGGAAAGAAACTCCAGTAAGCAAGCAAACAAGAATTGCAGTATTATAGTGTGCAAGACTTGCAGCAAACTGTATTGCAAGACAACTACAAACTGACGAGATGCCTCCAAACACACCGCTTATAAAAGTAAAACGCAGCGACTGCCTGTTAAACGACGGATCCACCTAAAAGAAATGAAAAACAAGAAGGCTTCTAATACGATCATTATATACTCAAATTACCGTAAAATCCTTCGTACAACACGCACCTATAATTTTAAACTAAGTTTGGTTTTTAATATTTTTAGGTATTTATGCCGTATAACGCGCACTCCTTTTACAAAGAAACCTGAAGTGCATGTTTGCAATAGTCTTAAGTTTTGAAGTTCGTTTATTTAAGATATTATTCCATTCTTTTGAAAATATAATACATTCTTCAGATACTACAACCCTTCGAGTTCATTAGGAATGTCATTTCTTTTACATAAACAGCATTCCGATCTACGTAGAAGTCCCACACAATTTTCTTTATACTTATCTTTTATTTTTGAATTCCTCATTTTCATACCTGGCGTGTAACGCGTACCCGCACAAATTTCGATCACATTCTCTGTATTCAAAGTGCGCGTTAAACGCAGGATTTTACGGCATATATTAAATTTATACAATAGTTCATTTTAATCTTCCCCTGACGAAGTTTTGAAGGTAAATCTTTTTCCCAAGATTTAAGACTTTACAAGTATATACAAATCTGATCACATCGAGTACATATATAACGCATAAATTGTTCAAATATAGAAATTTACGTTATTTTACATTCAAATTACAGCAAAAATGTAACGAGATATTTAATACTGTTGCAGTCGCCTACCCGGTGTTGTGGTTAGCGACGCTGACTGCTGTGACGTAGGGCTTGGATTCGTATCCCGGAGAAGACATGGATGTTTGTAAATGTATAGTGCCTTCGCGGCAGGGGGAATATAAAAAGCCGTCGAGCCGCAAGTTCTCTCGTGAGGTTGGTGAAAGGGGAAGAGAGGTGAGAGACCCCTGACCACACACCCCAGGTGCCCTCCCTCAAAATTGGAGAGGAAACTAGCACGTCGTACTGTCACCTGTTCGGTGCTCAAAGCTACGGCTAACCACAGGCATCATTTAGCCCTTTCCCATGATTAATTTCGTGGGCCTTGATTCTGCCTTTGCCGATCAGGTGATAACAGTAATCTTCATATTATTGCATATATTCATATTTACTCTATTAAGCTTTCATTTTTAGGAGATACGTGCGGATTTTTTTGTTTCCAAGACAAATCTAAGTATTATGTTTGATTTTTAGCATAAGACATAACATATAAATTGATTTAAAATGTAAATTTTATAAGGTAGAAGAAATGAGTTAGCGAAAATGTATAAAAAAAAGAAAAGAAAAAAAGAAATCCATTAAATAAGAATTATACATTGTACAAGATTCTACCATTTTGAACAATAGTCTGAATTTTTCATAAGATCTTAGTGTTTTATTTTACTCTTAAATTAGCTAGAAAAATGTAACAAAAAAATAGCCATTAAAGATAAAGTAATCTTCATTTCTTTAGGTATAACAATGAAACGAAGTAATTAATTAACAGTCTCTTTAAATGAAACAAATAATACTCAAACATTTAACTCACAAGATCATCTAGATTTCTCGCAGGCATGTTCAAACCCTTTCAATCTTCCTCACCAAAAATCGAATAGAAAGTTATCCTTGAATGAAGTACGTGTGTGTATTGAACGCGGCTTTTTAATGGTTGAATGATTTTAAAAGTACAGGTGTTTTGATTGATTAAGTTATAAGAGATTTAGCCCCAAAACAAGTTTTAGATGTTTCTTTAAATACAAACTTCATCGATTTAGCTTCACCCACGTAACTATTATAAAATCACAATATCAACAATTGGCTGCCTCTGATTTTTTTAAAATTATGTCATAACTGCGATTGAACTGTAGTTTCGAAATTATAAATTTCATAATTTCTTTGCGAAGACTGCCAGGATAGTCTTGTTAAATCATGGGTTCGAGTGATGGAGCCATTAACAATTCAACTTACAGAGGGGTTGATGAATGTTAAATCTGCTGAGGGCTCCAAAGTTCTACATTGGCATGGGTGGAAGCGAAGCAAGCCTAAAAGCAGATGAAAACGGTGTCATACATGTCACTTGCCTGATGCTCAAATAGGCGAGTTCCATCGATAATAATGCTCGTTTTGCTTCAGTGATTGTTTCTTAACATTGCAACTGCAGTTTAAGGCAACACGAGGGCTATTAGTGGTGGACCTCGCAATTTCAAACCCTGGTCAAGTGAAAAGGACGACACCTGGACTTGCCACCCACTCTCCTAACTTCTTCATCTTTCCAACTTAAAGCCGCATTCACACCAAGGCAGTCAGCGTCGGGCGTTGTCTAGCCAATCAGAGACTTCGTTTCGCCCGAGATAAAGTCTTTGATTGGCTAGACGCTCGACGCTGGCTACCTTGGTGTGAATGCGGCTTAAGGACGTTGAGCCAAGACGAATTTAACGTGTATCAACCTCTCTACACAAACAGTCTTCAGTGACACCAGGACTTGATAACGCGGCCCAAGATTTGGTGACCATGATCACTAGTCTACTGTGGCGTCACGTGCATGTGTGTCAAACAGCAACGTGTGACGTCACTAATCAATCAATAATGGCGAGTGAGTGAGTGAGTAAATTTTAACGTCGCAATGCTTTTGGTGACAGTTTATGTTATGTTTAGTACACAAACAAAGTAACTTTCCGGAGGGTCGGTACGCTGCTCTAAGCCCTTTAGGTGAGCTCGATTCTCTCGAGTAAGTAAGTAAGCAAGACACGAGGACTTTAGGCGAGACGGACCTCATAATTTTGAACCATAGTCAAGTGAGGAAGATGGCACCTGAGCTGGCACCCCTTCTCCTAACTACCCACCACACAAACGGGAGGGCGTTTGAGCTCTCGACAGATTTAACGTGCATCGCTCTCTTAAATGGCGGATCTTCAGTGGTACTGGGCTCGAGTCTGTTACCTTGACCACTAGGCTACCACTGTCGCACTCAATTACAGCAGAATAACTAAATGATAAATTAGGAATCTGACAGCTATTAGGTTATAAGTTCATCATTGTAATTAAGAAATGGAGCATAAAAATGATGCATAATGCATTCAATTACACATGAAATTCTTCAAGGGTTTTATGGTAAAGTTGAAAAGATTAAATACGAACTAGAAATTTAGTTCTTATCATTCAAATGGGATTATACTCGCTATGTAGAGGGGTAGATGCACGTTAAATCTCTCGAACTCAGAGTTCTCCCTTGCGTCCTCGTTATTTGACCAAAGGTCAAAATTACGATGTGTGTCGCCAATAGCCCTCGTTTTACTTTATAAAGCGACGTTAATATAACTCTTCTTATCTGAATGGGCTGTGGCCGCGGTAGCCTAGTGGTCAAGGTATAGAATCGTGGCTGGTTTGTCACGATCTCGAGCCAAGTACCACTAAAGACCCGTCGTGTAGGGATGCGATGCATGTTAAATCTGTCGAGAGCTCAAACATCCTCCCATTGGTGTGGTGTGGCAGTTAGGAGAAGTGGTGCCATCTCAGGTGTCATCCTCGTCACTTGACCATGGTTAAAAATTACGAGGTCCTTTGCCAAAAGCCCTCGTGTAGCTGAACAGTGTGACGTTAATATTCAATCACTGAATGGGGTTATGGCATTTCTCGTAGTGGACGAAAACCATGATACTAATTTAAGTACATTTATATATTTATTATTTTATTCTTTAAAAAAAATTATGATGCTAATAAGAATTTTAACTGACTCTTTAGGATGATTTTAGTTTGAAATTATTCTCTCCAAAATGTGTGTGTATGAGTGCTTTCAAAATTCTTAAGGCTATTTTTGCCATATTACCAAGAGTGTGAGCTTAACGCGGAGCACATTTTCGGACAGAAAAAATACGTCAATGTGTTTGTAAAAATTTGTAACATACATCTGTTTATAAGATAGTGTTTTTAAAATTTAAAAATATTTTATAAATAATTAGTTTTTCCTTTTAACATGTTAAGGGATAGCTCATTTAACATTACGGTATAGGAGAAAAAATTCGAAACACATTTTATAAAAGAAAAAATGTGTCAACTCGGATAAAAATAAGTAGTATGATAAAATAAGTGATTCTCTACAGGATAGTGTAGCCAGAATATAATATTACTGTATGTGTGTGTGTGAGTACTTTTATGTATGAAAAGATATTCCGAATTTGGGTCCTATTCTTTAACATTAGCCGAAAACAGCCTTAAGGTAAAACCTTCAGTATCTCTAATCCTGAACAGGTCTTAGAAATTTCTCTAATGAAACATATCTGCTGTTTTATTAATATCCCACTAGAACAATACGATGTGTGTAATTGGCAAAAAACATCATAATTGTACATCATTTTCGGACGACAATAGTGATATCCCAGCGTAATTCGCATAATTATACAATTATGCCACAGAGGGAACAAAAAACCCATCACGTTGATGCGTGTAAGCATAAGGAAGTCAAAAGTTCAAAGTGATATGAAAGCTTGACGAGTAGGATATCAACTGAGATGCCATTCTTATCACTTGAAAGTAGTATAAAATTGCTAAGTCTATCATTAATAGTACTCGATTTACTTCTATCGAGTGAGGGAAAATTGTTTTCGTTGCACTTAAATTGTACACGAGAGATATTGGCGATGGACTTCGTTAGTTTCTGACTCAGCCAATGGACGAGGAAGACACCTGAGCTAGTACCACCCACCCACCCCCTCTCCAAACTTGCACACTACACCAACGGCAGGGTGTTTGACCCTCGACAGATTTAACCTGCATCAGTCCCCTCTTCACGGCGGATCTTCAGCGTCACTTGGCAATAACTCATAACACGCCAGCCACGAGTCCGTAATCTTGAGCATTAGGCTCTCGTGACCACCGTGTTAGCCCAGTGTGGTCTTAGTCAGTAAGAGAGTATTAACGTCGTTCTATTCAGCTACACGAGGGATTTTGGGGGCGGACCTCCTAAGTTTCAGCCTCAGTCAAGTGACGAGTACGACACCTTCACTGGCACCCCTCTCCAAACTTCCACACCATATCATCGGCAGGACGTTTAAGCCTCGACAGATTTAAAGTGCAACACCTCTACATGGAGGGTTGTCAGTGGTACTAGGCTCGAACTCATAACATGCAGACCAAGAATCCGTTACATTGACCACTAGACCACCGCAGCCACCTAGTGGTGTTAGCACTACAGGTTGATTGATTGAATATTAACATCGCACTGTTCAGCTACACGAGGGCTTTCGGCGACGGACCACGTAATTTTGAACCATGGTCAAGTGACGTGGATGACACCTGAGCTGGCACCCCCTCCCCTAACTACCACACCAACGGGAGGACGTTTCATTTTTCGACAGATTTAACGTGCATCTCTGCCCTACACGGTGGGTCGTCAGTGGTACTGGGCTCGAACTCGTGACAAGGCAAGCCACGATCCGATACCTATGCCACTCGGCTACCGCGGCCACGTTAGCACTACAGGAGTTGGCGCTATTGATTGAAATGTAATTGTTGTGTTATCGATTATGTATAATCTATGCATTATTTTTTGATTGATGTATAGTTTATGCATTGTATTGATTAATGTATAATTTATGCATTATATTGTGTGATTGATGTATAATTTATGCGTTATATTGATTGATGTATGATTGATGTATAATTTATGCGTTATATTGATTGATGTATGATTGATATATAAAATTTATGCGTTATATTTATTGATGTATTATTGATATAAGGTTCAGTCGAGTATAACAAACTATAATCTCTTTATTTTTTCGGCCGAGATAGCCGAGTGGTCATTGTCATGAACGTGGTTATGGTTATGACATTGTTGTCCTTGTTAAGGTATCCGACTACGTTCGAAACGTGATTTTGCAAAAGCATATAAATGGATAATATTTACGATATTTAGTGTCATTTAGATTAGAATACATATATAAAATTGTTTTAAGGACATTATGACAAAAAAAAAATTATTTAAATACAATATTTTGGCAAAAAATTAACTCAGAATAATCTTTTTTCCAAATGTTCTCCTTTTGTAAAAAATTCTTCTATTGTATTAATATTTTGCCTGTATATAGCTCAGACCTCTGTACAGAGGCTCAAATATGATTTTTGAAAAATTGAAATAATTTTCAGAGCTACAACCATTTGAAATAATTATCGACGTATTTTCTTAAAATTTCTCCCTTCTGTTTCCGTAAAACATGGATAAACCGACTTCCAAGTTATGCGTTTCAAAAATTCTAGTTGAGCCTCTGTACAGAGGTCTGAGCTATATACAGGCAAAATATTAATACAATAGAAGCATTTTTTACAAAAGGAGAACATTTGGGAAAAAAAGGTTATTCTAAGTTAATTTTTTGCCAAAATATTGTATTTAAATAATTTTTTTTGTCATAAGGTCCTTATATAAAACAATTTTATACATGTATTCTAATCTAAGTGACACTAAATATCATGAACATTATACATTTATGCGCTTTTTTAAAATCATGGTTCCGAACGTAGTCGGATACCTTAAGTCATGGGTTCAAAACCTAGTGCCACCAACGACTCATCGTGTAGAGGAGATTATACATGTGAGTTTATCGAAGCTCAAAGTCCTCGCGTATGCGTGGTGTTGAAGTTTGGAGAGTGATGTGCGTATGCTCTGGTTTCATTCTTGACTGCGGTTCAATATTACGAGGTCCTGTTACCATCATGTTTTTGTTATTTTAAGTGTGACGTTAATAAATACTCGCTCGCGTAACAAATATGTATCATTATACACAAGTGATAAAATAATAGTTCATAAATTTATAACAGAAAATGCTTTTTATTTACGAGAAATCGATTAGTCTTTTTTAAAGAAATATAAGGAAAAGATGCTTTTTTTCAGAAAATATTCAAAAATTAAATTAGAAATTGTTTATATACATATATATGTATATATATTCAAAAATATAAATAAGCAAAACTATTTGAATTTTTAGCCCAGCATGTGAACAAATTATCTTAGAAATTTTTCATAAAACATTTTTTATTAGATTCGTTGAAAATTTTATATAAACTCTTTCTAGAATTAAATACAGTAAGACCCCGCTTAACGCGAAGTATACGTTCCATCAAAATAGAGCGTAATATGAAACAGCGTTAAACGAGGTTATCTCATCATGTAAATAATGGGGTTAGGGGAAGATGGGTAGAAAATTGGCCAGGTATTTTATCATTAAATTTATTAATTATGTGTTTTATAACAATAAAAAATGTATTTCTTACAAATATAGAAACATAATAAATGAATAAACTTATAAAAATAAATAAAATTCTAAGTCAGTATGTTTACATTTCAGATCATACAGTATCTTCTGTATTTCCAATTTTCTGCCTTTTTATCAAGAAGGCATCTAATGTAATTTGCGTTTTCCTTTTGCGCTCTGTGAGAAGTTGTTGGTAAGTGGACATGCATCCATAACGCCCTGTCTTGCCTTTGAACTCCAGTCAAAATTTTCTCCTGCTTTTTCTTGCTGCTTTATTTTCGTGTTTTTTATTATCACCCATGATAAAAACTAAAAACCATAATATTTGTCACTATAGCAATCGTTATATTATATAAATTTATACTTACAATAACGTTAACAATGTTTGAAACAATAAAAATACGTTCGTATAAGACCGCTGGAAAGAAGAAACACAGATAAACTGTTTCGGATATCGGGAAGCCTACCGCTGTGTGTAATTTTGGGGAATCCCACAATTCAAATAAAAGAGCGTTAAACCGAAACAGCGCTAAACGAAACAGCGTTAAGCGGGGTCTTACTGTATAAAAATTTTAGATCCATATCAAATGTTTTTAGACAGAAATTATGTACTATTAATATATTGTGAACGGAATTTTTGCAGTTTTCACGATTGGGTTTGCTATAATTTTTATTAACGTCGCACTTTATATCAACGTGAGAGGTATTGGCGACGGACCTCGTAATTTTGAGTAGTGTTCAACGAACGGAAATATCGCCTTAAGTGACACATTCTTCTTTTTATCTTCCACACCACGCCAAATGTAAAATTTGAGAGTGTTTAAGGTGAGATGAATCCATCTAGATTTCATAATCATCGACTTCCCGACCCGGCCCGAGTCTTAACATTTTAACTCGAACCCATAACTCTATATCAACACATTAGTCCAGTGCTTCTCAAAGTTTCAATATTCGCGACCCAATATTCAATCATAATTTTCATCGCGCCCCCTCATACAATAACAATGTATTGAACTCAATAATACTATACTTTGATGCTAAAACTACGTTACGACTTTAACCTCTTAAGTGCCACCTGTGTATATAAACGTCTCGCTGAGCCTAAGCATTAATTTCTCCGCACGTATATATACGTCTTTTCGAAGTACGGTCTTTTCTGTGCACTGATATCCATAAAATTATTCCGAAGGCTTTGGAATGCAATAAAAAGACCTTGACAATGTTTGCGAAGGATTTACTTATTTCAGACTATTTGCTTCTTTATTCCTTCTTCCACCCCAAAACAATCCCGTAACTTTTAATTGGCAATTAAGAATTTAATTCTAAACCGTACAAATTATCAAGATAAGTGATAATTTTTCCAATATAATTTTATATATGAGATATAATTTTATATATGGGGTCACTGGTAGATATTAAACATGTTCTTAACTTAGTATTGTTAAATGAATTATAAAATGCATTATATAGCACTGATACAGTTATAAGTGTAATATATCAATGTAAATATGTGCTTTATTTTTTATTATGTCAGAACAAATTTTGTTCGTTTACTTTCCATAAATTAATAATTTTTTCAAATAATCTTTTGTTTTTGACTTTTCAATATGCTCGCGTCCCCCTTGTAGAGTTGTCACACCCCAAGGGGGGCGCGCCCCACAGTTTGAGAAACACTGCCATATTTTGAGAAATAACGTCTATCAGATTTTAATCCATTTCTGAATCTTTTCGTTTATTCAAACAATTTACTTCGTTTTTTTTTTTTTTTTCCTATTTTAAAATTTTTCTTTCTTCCAACACAAGACGATAATTGCGTAAAAATAAAATATTTCATCAGATACAATTAGCAAACAAATATTAAGAAAAATAATTGTGTTTGACATTAAATTGCTTAGACATTTTACTACAATTACAAGAAATCTAAAGCGAAGCGAATGAAGACATTATTAAGAAAATGGAGGAATTTTCCAGGAAAAATTATTAAATATTGCATTGCTCTGAAATTATTAATCATGGTAAAAAAATGATCTCATAACCGATTTAACATTTAAGTAACATCGCCTTCGCATTCGATATTATTTCAATGGAGAAAATCCTATAGGTGCTAATTAGTTTTTGCCAGCTCCCTAATAACCACAAATTGCATAAATATATTTATAATTAAGCCGTACGTTATTAAACAATTAATATTAAAAAAAATTAAAGTCCATTCCTACTTAGATCAACAAAGAAAAATTTTATTTCATAGTTAATTTTTATCAAACAATTACAATCAATATAAATATATATATATACATATGACAGAATTACAATATTAAGTGGCAATTAATTTTTATTAATTATCATTAAAGTATCGTATTTTCATCCAAAACAATCGTGTCAGTTCAACTGTGAATGCTTTAAAACGCTAGATAAAAAAATCTTTTAAAGTTTTGACTCAAGTTGCTAAAAATGAAGTCAACGTGACTGTATCTGTAATTCTTTAAATATAATTAGTTTCAGTCAATTAATTTTAAATAATTATAATTAAATCATGGTATTGTTCCCCAAAACAATCGTGTGTTGAAAATTTCAGCTCGAATGAGCGCTTTAAAATGTGAAAAAAAGGCAATATTCGTCTGATATGACTAAAGTAAGTCCCCCAAAATTTTTTTCACTTTTATTCACTAACAGGAAGCACAATTCTGCCTTTTGAATAACAAAGGATGCAATGAATATTCAACTTTGAGTAAACAAGTGAATTAAAAACCTCCATTATCCTCGCAAAGGGGAAAAAAGAATAAAAAGAATTTAAAAACCTGTGTTTGTAGAATTTTTTATGCAACCCCTAAGTCTAGTAGTGCAGATTTTAAACACACAATCTACCAGTAAGATTTTGCCAATTTAAAGGTACGGTTCCATTGAACACGCTCACATCAACAAAGAAGAAATGATAAGCTACCTGTGATTTTTTTACCACGATGCATTCAAGTATGCAAATAGCACCCACCTCCTTTTTTAGTGTTGGAAAAGACGGTTTTTCTGAGTCTGGAATTAAATGTAGGGTCTGAGATGAAAACAGGGTCTGGAAGCCAGAGGTCATGGCTGTAAATCCAACGCCATCAACCGACTGAAAAGATTTGCTTAGAATACCCTTTGTTCTTCGTTTTAAACAGTCGAAAAATGGAAGGAATCTGTAGACAAAACAAAACTTTTGTTTTTTTCTTTCGCTAAATTTTCACAGTGGAATTCGTGACGATGGAAAAATACACAGCCCTTTTAACTGATTGAAGAGAACTTAAAAGACATAAAATTTGAAAATGAATATGCTGTTATATATTCTCAAATCATACTAAAATAAACAATGAAATTGTGTAAGATACACAGTGCAGTGGGTGAATAAATTATGCCAAAAAAATTTTAAAAAATGTCAACAGATATTTAAAAATGTTTAATTTACGAGTGAGGGTTTATTAACCCGCGATCACTCGCGCGGGGTGTTCTGTACACCCCAGCAACAAGAAAATCCTCCCAGAATTCTAAAATGAATACGCAGAACCACGATTTTTTCTGTAGCTGCCCATTTTAGGTCATTGAAACTTCAGGCCTGATGCAATCCCTCTTTCTCGAACGATTGGAATGTAATGACCTTCAAAAGTTTATCTGGGAGGGCTGAGAACCACGCTGAGAAGTTGAGCATTTGTATACAGTCTGCTCTGAATGTTTGGAAAATGATTAAAATATTATTTTTCTACTTTCTACTATCATTATCTCATTAATTATAAAGAATATCTATTACTAGTATATACGTTTTATATATATACTGGTTTATGAAAAAATATAAAATTATGTGTTTTAAAATGAAAATTTTGTATGTTTAGTTTAAATTAATGTGTTAGTCTCATTTGTATACAATAAATTTAATAATTTTATTTGTATAACACAAAAAACATCTTGCACTTTATAAATATGTATCATAATGACTTAATTTTATTTTCATAATTAAATACACATGTTAAAAATCTGGGGTGTTCTCTACACCCCGCGAGTAATGACGGTAGCAAAAACAGGCGCGAGTGACCGCGGGTTAACGTAGCACAATAAAGCAGCACAAGGACTATTGGTGACGGACCTCATAATTTTAAACCATGGTCAAGGGACTTGCACCTCCCCCCCCTTCCTGTCCAAACCTCTACTCCACATCAGTTAGAGCAGAGGTGGCCAACCCAAATAACCTCGCGGGCCACTTCGGAAGAATTTTACAATCCCGCGGACCGCATATAAAAATATATATCTTTATATTAGATTTGGGTCCATAACAAGCATTTGTTGGAGTGAAAATTTAAAACAGACTGATATATTATTATTGTTTTCATGTAAAAAACATAGATATTATAATAATAATGATAATGCAATGATCAAATAATGTTTAGTTTATTTAATTAGTGATATATCTGTTTCTCTCTCAACTTTTTCACTTAGTTTTTGCAAGTCGATCTCAATACATGTGTATTTGCGTATCGTAATTGATGTTGCCAATTTTCGTGCGTTAAGTTTGATCACGATTTTATGTTTGATAAATTTCAATTCAGAAAAAAAAAAGAGATTAGCAGTAACAGAAGCAACGTAATAAAATAATAACAGTTATGGGATTTATTTTTTACGAAAAAAAAAATCTCTTAACAAAAATACTGTACAAAATAGTCGAATTTTGTAAAGTTGTAAGGAATCTCGCGGGCCTCAAAATTATTCAAGGCGGCCCGTGGGTTGGACACTCCTGAGTTAGAGGACTATTATCCTAGACCAGTGATTCTCCACCACTGTGCAGCGGTACTTTTGTGTGCCGCCAAATCCTTGAAGTGTGCCATTAATTTTTTTTAATTCTTAATTATACTATGAGGGAAAAAATTCGGAACCGAATCATTTGACCGTTTTATAAAAATAAACCATTCATAAAACTGTTATTGTCCATTTGACAACAATAGAGGAGAGAGAGAGAGAGTTGTTCATTACTTCCCAAATTTAGATAGAAAAGAATTTGACTGCGTTCGTAATCCATTTGTGATAATCTGTGTATGAATTAACTTTGAATGAAGAGAAAGAATTGATTTCGCTCTACAGTAATCGAGATTTAATTTCAAAACATTCAGAAGAGTCAGTTAATTCATTTTGGATTAAAATTAGAGGCGATTATTCCATAATAGCCAAAAAAAAAAGCTTTAAAAATATTGTTACATTTTTCTGCATTTTATTTGTGGGAATTTGGATCTTCAGCATTAACAAATATAAAAACGGGGGAAGGATCAGAGACTTTTAAATATAGATGACAAAATGAGAGCGACATTATCATTTTTACGATCCAATATAAATGAAATTGTCGAAAATCCCCAATCTCAAATTTCGCATTAAATGTATTCTTAAAGTTAATTTGCAATTAATCACCCAAAAAACATTTTGCTGTCTTTGTCGTACATATTATTTTATTTACCATTGAAAATTATTATCATTAACTCTTTTACTTAGTATATTATAGATAAGTTGTGACGGGCTCACGCGTCTTTTCTGTAACATAACCTCTGGGTTCTTTGATGGCCAAGATTAATGGCAAATCTTTTCCAACCCAAATCCAAGAAGTGAAATGCAATGTAGATGCAAATAAGATAGTATTTAAAAGAACAGAAGTTTTAGTAAGCGGGACGGCAATTTAGAGAAAGTTCTGTTTGGAAAAGGTAGAAGTGTAATTTGACGGCATACCAAAGAATCATGGATATCGCCATTACTACAAGGTGCATACTATTGCACGCGAGCCCAACAGCCTATCTGAAAGTGATTGAACCGTTGAGGAATTCAAGGTAGGACAGTTTATTTGAAATCTGAATTCGTAATATTATTAGAATTGAAAGTAGGCGGATAATATAATTATTTAGATAAGTGATCGAAGTTGCGCGATTCGTTTTAGCTACGGCTACGTGTTTTGGTTTATTCTCACTTAATATAAGTTTGTTCAATATATTAGAAATTTAAGTTAAACTCTTAATAAAGTCATATTAAGAATTCTAAAATGTCGATTCATTTCGAGAACCCCACACCTCTAATTCACGTTAAAAACCCAAGATATGGTCGCCAAAGATCGACCATATCACAAAGTAAAATTCTCGTTTAAAATTGTTTTATTGTTAGTGTACCACCAAATTTTGAAATTGTTAAAAGTGTCCCACACAACTAAAAAATGGTTGAGAATCACTGTCCTTCCTAGACTGATGTAACGTGCAACAGCCCCTCTACATGGCGAGTCTTCAGTGGTACTAGGTTCTGAGCTCATGACACGCCGGTCACTAGTCCGTGATCATAACTACTAAGGCTACCGCTGCCACGCGTAATCTGTGAGGAAACGTGATAGGTTTTGTGACATCCCAGACGATGTGGACTTCTCGCATGAATACACATCGAACATCTACCGCAGTTTTTACAGCCTCACATTTTAGATGGATTTAAACAGCTGAACTTTGATGGACTATGATCCCTTCAATCATATTTTTGTTAGCCAAATACATTCTTTTGCAGAGTAAAACCACCCACGGATGAAGAAATGTGTGTCAAAGCTTCCTAATTCATAACCAGGGACGTCCTAAGACTTCTTGAGGCCCCTACACAAATTTAGGCCCTACCTATGACCCTTTAAAGTTGATATTCATAGCATACGTTGCCAAATATTAGGTACAAACAATAACCCGAAACAAATAAATGTGTATGTCTTACAATCGCACAAACCGGCTTGACTGACTGCTCACCTTTTGACTGAATGAGTAATGATGGTAGGCTTGTACGTGGGCGACGATCATCACATGTAGCTAGTAGACATATAGTCCGAAATTCCCCTTTTTTTCGGAAATTAGAACCGGAAACAATATTTGACCTTTGAAATCATTCGAATTATGATTTTATTAAGGCTGAGTCATGAACGAGATGAGGTCCCCATTGCAGCCGAGGCCCTGGGCCGGGGCTCAGTTGGCCCCTGCATTAAGACGTCCCTGTTCCTAACTCTTGAAATAGAGAACAATATATCATGTCCCAATAATCGGTACAGTTTCTTAGTAGCTTCATCATCAGTAGCTTCTTCAATTCTCCATTAGATTCCTAATTCGGTAATTTGAAACAAATTGATCAAATAAATCTCATCCATGTATATAATATATGCCTGCAGTGGTCGGAGCATCGGGATGTATATATATAAATTTTTTTTTTCTTAGTAATATTTTAGTTCTCAGACATAACACATAGTAGACGCTTTGACTTAACTGCCCCAGGTACTATGATGTTTCCTTTCCCTCTTACGATGGCTATATCTTCGATGTACACAAGCATACTCAAATGTTACTGGGGTATTTCTTCGTGACTTTCCTTGGTGGAGAAATGTGTGTGTAACGTTTAACAGCCGAGAAGCAATATTTTTTGGAGAATTTATTCAACAACAAAATGGGGACATGGAGAAAAAGTATATGACTACCTTCACTATCAAATAATTTAGTTAAATGATTAATTGACTATTAATATCGCGCCCAGAAGCTATTGGCCATAGTTTCTTACTTTGTCACAGACAATCTGCCAGGAAAAGGACGTTCAGCATTTAAATGCCCTTCATTCAGATTTTGAAACTAGGTTTGAGAATGTTTTGAACATTGTAATACCACAGTAGGCAATGAATTCATATGCTCATATATTGAAAAAATAAATGTCATTACAAGAGGAGCTGATGATCCGAATAGGCACTAACGAAGATCTTAAAGTAGTTTAGAAACGGATGTCAGCAATTTTGGTTTTAAAAAGAAAGTATATCTGCTATTCATCCCGAATTATGGAATATCTTGAGAAAGTTTTTTTACTTTTTTTTCCAGGTGAAAAGGAGTTTCAATGCAGTTGCTAATCATCGAAAGAAAAAAAAAAGACTAGGCACTACAAACCAAAAATATTTAGAGATAAACCTGACAAGATTGATGCCAAATGTTGAAAATTTGTTATTGAAGCACCAGATTCATCGCTCTTCATTCATATATTAATTAAATTTTAATTTAATTCATAAACATGTGTTTATATATATATATTAAGTTCTATAAACATCGTACCTCTGTATAGTTAGAAATTAACATTTTGTAAAGTAAGTACTTTTACACCAGTTGTCAAAAAAAAAAACATTCAAGCGAAATTCAATATTAGGTAATCAGGGGTCTACCCCAAACCGAAAAACATGGCAAGGGATCTATGATGGGACGTTTTCCGATTGGGCACAATAGGCTCGTGCTAGGGCGCAAAAAATTAGGGGGCGCAAAAAAAATAATGGAACTCCAAAAAAGAGAAAAAATTAAAATTACAGCGAACGTACCACCCCCTAGCGAGTCATGAGAGAAGCATTTCTGCCCTAAAGAGAGTAAAGACTGAAATAAGATTTACTGTGGGAAAAGAAAAGCTTAATAGTTTGATGTTGGTACACACTCAAAATGATATTACGATGGAAATTGATTAAAATGATGTCATTAAGGATTTTACAATGATCAAAGTTCGAAGAAAACCTTTGATATAGCAGTGCAACGGCAGCGACCCAACAAAGAATATAAATGTCTAAAACTAAAAGATAGTAAAACGATAAGCAATGAAAAGATGAAAACTAACAAATTGAAAACACAGTTCATACTATAATGTATACTCTATACTGTGATTGCAAACGATTTCATTAATTTACCGTACTAATTTACAAAAGGGTGAGTAGGTGGTCCGTGATGTCATAAGGTAAGAAATAAACAAGAGGGGCGAAACTATGTCACTATTCTTTCCTTACGGTCACCAGTCCAAGGCACGGAGAATCTATAGGTGGTGGATAGTGAAAAGATTGTCCAAATAGCAAAAACAAAGAAAGGGGAAAGAGTTAGAGTTAAGAAAAAATGCCTCCTTACCCAAAATTGGCAAAGTAAGAACTGAAAGCGGGGTTGCTCTGAAAATAGTGGGGAAGGGTGCAACAATTTGAAGTGCCTAGGGGAGGTTAAAAACGGCCCTGATGCTATTTGGGTGAAAGTCACAAAAAGTTATAAATTATTGTTTAAATTAGTGATGTATTCCGACTAGCAGAGGAGAAAACTGCTCTCAGGTTATTGGAGTGAATAGGAGTTTTAAGTTTAAAATTTATAAAAAAACAGGATTGTGGTCTGAATAAAGGTCTGATGTAGTGTAAATGTCAAATGGGTAAAAGAAGTTACGAGTGATAGCTATGTCAATGGTGTTGTTTTTTTTGCAGATCCCCACACACATACCCAAATATTTAATTTAAGCTGATTTGCGAAGTTGAGAAGTCGATAACCTCTGGTGGAGTTGTGTGGGCAGTTCCAAGCGCTGTGTGTGTCGTTAAAGTCACCAAAGATTCCACAGTCAATGCTGGTCTGGATTAGAGTTTCTAGATCTATTGTGAAAATGTTTGCATCAGAGCTTGTGTGTGGCGGGATGTAAATTGAGACTATGGAAATTTGGTTATTATTTGGAAGTATGAGGAGTACAATGGTGGCTTCAATGGCTTGTAGTTGTGGTGTGGGTAGGTGATAATGTTTGATATTATTTTTGATTAAAATAAGTGTGTGCCTCCCGTCGCAGGGTAGTTAAAAAATACAGCAAGAGGCTGTGTTTCGTCTTTCTGCCGATTAATTGAGTAACTTTTTAAGGTTCGAAACCGAGTTCTTCTAAACCTTGTTTAATTTCTTCGGGTTTGGTTGTCTTGGGTAAGCCTTTAATTACGACTTTTAATTGGTCTGTCAAATTTCGGTTGGATGACATAGAATTGGTATCGGAGTTGTTTTATTGTGGCTTTTAGTGCGTGGTATTCTTCGAAATTATCAGTGTAAAGTTTGGTGAATTCGCATGTGGTTTTTGTTCTGAGTTTTTTGTGTATTTGGGTGAGAGTCCTGAGTTGAAATCTGTAGTGATCAGTAGTAAAGAGTATGATAGGTGGTGGCAGTGGCGATTTTAGTGTTGTTTTGTGTGGACGAGGTTGTCACTCCAGCGTGAGTTCTTTTATCGTTGGAAGTGTTTGTAACTTGGGAGAACGATGTTGTCACTCCAGCTTGAGAATTTGGTTCAGATGTGTTGTTTTCTCTGTGCTGGGTTGAGTGTTAGGTAGGGTTGGGAATTCACTTGCGTTTCCGATGGTAGGAAATGTGAAGGCGTCTCAGGGGTGTTAAATTTCTCTGGAGGTCTGAAAATATAAACAATTTTCAAACAGGTATAATTCTTTTAAATTTAAATTAAATAATTCGAATCTTTTACACATTATTTATAAAGGAATGAGGCTTCAGAAAAGTGTAAAATGTTTAAAATATAATCATAATTTTATAAAAAAATATAAGAATATGAAAATAAGAAAATTTTCTATATAAGAAATATTTATTAAGTTTTACGTCGCGCATGCTATTTTCTAAAATAGTAGCATTAATTACTAGCTATAAGTTGATTTGTCAAGTTAAATGTATTCTTATTACACTGTAGCTATTTTTATATAAATAGAATAATAACTTACATATTTTAATAAATAAAGAAAATACGTTTTTAAAAGATATTTAAAAAATTTTACAAATATTTTGAAATACAAAAGATATATAATACTAAAATTAGGTAGGGTTTAAAGAGTATAATGTATTTTATAATTCTACAAAGTTTTATACATCAGAGGCTACTATTTTAGAAAATAGCGTGCGCAACGCAAAAAATACCTAATATTTAATATAGAATTTTCATATGCTTATGATTTTTAAAATTATTACTATATTTTAAACATTTTACACTTTTCTGAAGCCCTATTCCTTTATAAATAATGTGTGAAAGATTTGAATCATTTAATTTAAATTTAAAAGAATTATACCTGTTTGAAAATTGTTTATTTTTTCAGACCTCTAGAGAAATTTAACACCCCTGAGATCCCTGAAGCGGTTTTCCTGGTTTAAAGGTGTGAAATTCGGGGTTTCCAGAAGGACACGTTTTGCTGTCTTCCTTGCTGGTGGAGAAATGAAACCACCTTTGTTACGTTTTTGAGTGTGTGTGGGTGTATTTGGAGGAGATTTGTTTGGTGCATATTTACAGGAGATGAGTGTAATGGGCAGCCTATTGTGGCGCATCATGGTAGAGATTCAAAATCACCCACCCCATTGTCAAGCAGAGTTGAAATTTCCTCATATTCCTTGCTGATCTTTACGTAGAGAGGGTTGGGAGGGTCATGGGGTTGTCATCCTTTTCGAGGGTGTCAAGTATAAGTTTATACCCATTCCGGGTGGTGGTGAAACGATTTATGTTAGTCGTGGTCCGTACCAGTCGTTGACAAGTTGTTTCCTCGGATATAGTGGGAAAGTTCTCTGATGTGCCGTGGTAATAAGCCCATTTCGTCTAAAGAAGTTGCCATATTCGCTCCGAGTCGTTTTGGGTAAGGAGAGAATTGAGGTGCTAGTCAAGAAAGCCGACTACTAATCCTTTCAGCCCTTATAAAGGCTATTAGTAAGTCGGGGTGCTGTTTTTGTGACTAAGTCGTGAGCTCATGCCACGTCCGTCTGTATGGGTCGAAGTCTCAAGCGGCTCTCCTCCAATTTTTTGACCGACTACCATTACCTCGACTTCTTTGGAGACTGGAGTCTGGTCAGACTCCTCCACCCCATATCTTGAACTGAGGGAGCTTTGCGATGTATTCTTGGTTTGGGGGATTGGGAAGGTGTGGCTACTGAGAGCAGGAACCAATGGCAAATGGCAGAGTTCCGACGGTTAAAAAGGATGATTCCTATTGGTTTGTGAGCTTTTGGACTTTGGGAGAAAATTGCCTGATCGGTATAAAGAATTTAAACTGTTGAAATATGGAAGAGACATTAAAATTAAAGAGAGAAATTTTGAAAAATAAATAAATAAATTAAGGACCGCTCCTATTAACATAAACGCTTGTTGCTTGAAATCCTTGATTTTCTTAAGAGAGGGGAGTATTTATTTTAACTTTGGGAATTGTTTAAAAATATTAGCTACTATTTTAATAAGAGCCATGATATCTTGGAAATCAGAGGTATTATTTTCATTAGAGGAGGTAACTTGGGGAGAGCATTGTCTTTCCGATTTATTATTGTTTTATCAGTAGAGGGGTTGTTACTTTCGGAGATTCCAGAAACAATGTTGGCGAAGGACAATCCCTCAACAACATTGTTACTGGTGAATTTATTGCTATTTTTATTGAAAATGGGGGAACCTTTTTTAGGTTTGGGAAAATTAGGGCATTTTGTGTAGCAGGCAGTATGCCCGTACACTTTACAATTAATACAGTAGGGGTTTTTTGTCGTTCTTTTATCTCGCAGTCTTTCGTTAAGTGATCTTTTCCACACTTGAGACACCTTGGGATCATGTGGCATTTAGCCGCCGTGTGGAAAACATTGTTGCAGTTGAAACATTGAGTGGTACCCCGACTACCATTACCAAACTAAACTAAAATTAGATGATCGCGGGCGCCGGCGCCGAAGGCGCCTATTCCCAGAAGGATGGGAGAAAAAGATAAAGCCGTATGTAGGATGAAATCAAATCAAGAGAACTCCCCCGAAGATGGGAAGGGATGACGTAACCCCAAGTACAAGCGTTCTATCGAAGCAGAACGCCGGCGGGGCGAAGGGAGGAAGCGCAGGAAGGGAAACGGGACGGCCAAAGGCAATTAATCAATATGGTCACAGTTCACCTCATGAACCCAAATGGAAAAGATGCTGTGCAATGAAGCTGCTTATGTTGTTATAGAGTGTGAAAAGAGACTACCATTACCTAGACTACGCTGGACGTCTCTGGGATAAGGAACGCGAGGCGTTCCTCCATCCCATATCGAATTCGTCAATGTGGCCTTATGTGGGTTGATCTGGCTTTGTGGGAGAGTCCTGGTTGGTTGTTGGGACGTGGCTAGTGGCACTGTGTGAGTCGATACTTTGGTTTCGGCGGGAATGTCCTGGATTACGGTGAAAGGACCTGCTTTGATTGGTTGTTGGCACTCAGAGATTAGGCACTCAATAACTACCATTACCTATTGCAGTTGCTCCTTTTTATATCATTTGTTGCCTTGCATAATCCTACATCAGAAATCGAACAGCGCCATCTGTTGGTCGCCAACAGAACTATTTTTTTCGTTGCCACACAAAAACCGGTTTCTTTTCCATCCGTTTGGTGTAAACCGTATCTTTGTATCTTGATTCGTTTTCGAATTATTCATTTTTAAATTTCGTCCTGACTTTTCGATCACCTGGTTTATATCTTGTTCAAATTTTCAATCGTTAATAAAATACTTTCTATTCATCCACTCAAGTTCAAATACATTTTTTTAAACTTGCAATGGATGACACTTGATGTTAGTACAGTTTTTCAAATATTAATTCATTACATAAATTAAAAAATGAATAAATAGTAACAAACAAAAATAATAGTTCAACAGCATATACAGAAAGAAAAATCGTTCGTTGTGTATCTGTAGCGCAATGGATATCATGTTGGACTTCTAATCCAAATTTCGCGGGTTCGAATCCCACCTGGGATGGTCTAATTTCTGAGAATGTGATTCCTTTTTTACTATATTATTTTATTAGAATGATTAAATTTAATTAATGAATAAATAGTAACAAACAAAACAAAAATAGTCCAACACCATACATGGAAAGGAAAATCGCTTTCTATTTTGTCACTTAATATTGTGATTATGTCATATATATATATATATATATATATATATATATATATATATATATATACATATTTACACTGCTTGCCACCGTAAATGCAACACCCTGAAGGAAGCATGCAAATAACATAAAATTTACAACATGCATTAGCGGAGGTGAGAAATGCAAATGATTAAAATTTCAGCACAGACACACATCACGCGCGCCTGTGGCGCCACCTCAAAGCGCTATTTAAGACTTGGAGATTTCGACGATTTCAAGTTCGGCAATTGTGTTTTTCTTGTGGTTTTTCAAAAAACGATCAGTTATGTCTCGTAGAAAACAGCGATCAGCTTTTGATCAAGTATCCGAGTTTGACAGAGGAAGGATAGTGGCCTACCCAGATTGTGGATTATCTTTCAGGGAAATCGGTAGTCGTGTTGGACGAAACCAAACTGTAATGCGGATATATGACCGTTGGATGCAGGAGGGTACGACGGACCAACGTGGTCGATCGCATCCACCTCAGTGCACCACTTGCGAGGACAGGCAAATTGTGTGCATGGCAGTGACGGATCGCCCAGTCACATCACGAACCATACCACAGCACATTGAGTCTGTAACGCATCGTTCAGTGTCTGCGCGTACCGTTCGACGCCGTTTACAGCAGAGTGGTCTGTCCGCAAGACGTCCATTGCTTGGTCTACCTTTGACGCAGAACTACAGACGTCTCCGCCGCCAATGTTGCGATGAAAGAAGGATGTGGGTGGCAGAATGGAATGAAGTTGTCTTTACTGACGAGTGACGCATCTGTCTGAAACACCACGATGGTCGGATTCGAGTCTGGAGACACCGTGGAGAGAGGATGCTGAACAGCTGCGTTATGCACCGCCACACTGGTCATGCACCGGGTATTATGGTATGGGGCGGTATTGGATATCACTCTCGCACTCCTCTAGTAGTGAAGCTCTCGTGTGGAAGCTGCTTGGTCTGCTGTACCCCAACAACACATCCAAAGTCTCTTTAAATCAATGCCGAGGAGTGCGGCAGCGGTGATCTTCAACAATGGCGGCTACTGATTCTGGCAGGAACCACACTTCACAGAAGTCTATAAATTTAATCATTTGATACTTGGTCAAAACATATTATCTACAAAATAAATTTTGTTGTGCTATCTCTTGTCTTTCTTGGTGTTGCATTTACGGTGGCCAGCAGTGTACATTAATTGTAACTGTTTAATAAAAAGTAACTAAAATAAAATTTTTCTTTGTTGACCTAAGTAGAAATAGACTTAAAAAGTTTTTTTTACGTTACTTGTTTTTATATAGTAGAATGGAAACAAAAGGCTTGGTCATGAATGAAATGAAATCGAAACTTCCCCGTAACACAGCAAAATATGCATAAAAGTTTATATTTTTTGTGTGTGTGCTTGAAATAAAGGTTAATATAGTATTAAAATAAAAGCTGACAATAAGTTTTAATATTTTGATCAATTTTCCTTTTCCCATTGTTGCTTTGGTTCCCCATTTCTCCATTTTTTCAAAAAAAACAAAACAAAAAATGTCGCAAGTAGTCGGATACCTTAAGACATCAGAATCATGTTAATCAGCTTTTAATTTAATTTCAATGAAAGAGGATTGAAAATTCTGTACCCTGATTTCTGGATAATAATTATTGAACCCAAAAATTCCTATAGTAAGCATTTCGGTGTAACTTGTAACATTTGTCGAGTTGACTTAAAATGTGTTGATCAGTTCCACCACGTAAGATATCCGCATACGTCGTTTGTGTCATAAGTATTCGGTTATGGCACTAAGCGTCTTACAGAACGCTTGTGAACGATTTTACTTCTTTTCCACCATTCCTTATACACCCCTCTCATACACTTTCATCATTGTGACATACTATCGGTGTCTTCCTGTAATTTGCATATTATTCTTGAAGATATGTGTGATAATTCTACCGATGAGCATTTTACTCTAGAGCTCGATTTTCGTGCGATTCTGAATTATCCTTAACTTATGGACATGAGTGTAGGGAAATGTTTCTGAAACAACAGTTAATAATTTTAGTTAAAATGCATAAGTTCATTTAGAGGGAAAAGAACTATGAGGTATAATTCAAGGTTTCATATATCTGGGCAGGCTGCCTTTTTATTTGGATGTTTAATGATTCTTACTATTTCCGAGGGAGTGAGAAAATTATTATTTTTATAAGCCAGTTCATAATATCTAATTTAACTTTTTCTATTAAATCATCATTGTACAACTCAGTTTTCTTGAAATGTGACTTCAAGTGTATTTTTAAACTCATCAGCGTTCTCGAATGTGTTAAAAATTCCATTCCGTCGAGGAGAATGCTGGTAATTTTTTCCTGGTTAATTACGTTACATATCTTCCGGGTTAAATTAAGACTAACGGGTAAATTATGCCAGGTTTTGTTTTTGTTCTCGAGTGAGTGAGTGTAGGATTTAATGGCGCCAAGAGCCGATTTTGGCAAAACTCTGCCAATTTTGTGTTCTCGAATAAGAGTTTTATTTTGTTTGCTTCTCTTAAAAAAAGGAGATATCTCGTTTATATTGTCATTGTTAATGTGTTCTTAGCTTAAATTAATTCCCTGATGTGTAGAAGTCTAAGATGAGAGATGATTGTTTTTGAGCTAATCGAAGAGGAAATATAGCAGTAGTAATTATACTCTATTGAACTTTTGTATTGAGAAGCATCTATATTTTATTATTGTGATAGGGCTCCTCCTGTTAAATATTTTGAAATATATATACTATTTTCTGAAATTTAATCCACTTGGCTTTTTTAGAGTTTGAAGAACCCTTCGCAAGAAATTGCTTAGAGCAAGATCAATAATAGTGGGTTTGTAGTTGCCTGTGCTTTCATTTATAAAAGTAATGTCTATGAGTGTGGAAAGATCTTTGGAGAAGGCACTTTGTCTAAAACGGTGTTTTTTCTACGAGTAGAAAAACAAGCGAGAGCAGTGGTATTAGGATACCCATGGTGGAGAGGCATTAGTGTCCCATTATATAAAATAAAATCGTTGTTGGATCCTAACTAATATGTTTTGCACTGCAATCTTAAAAAACAAGACTTACTGTGGAGGATAGCATCTATGTTGAGGAAGCTTATGAATATTCAATTTGTTTGTTTGTACCAATATCTAATTGAAAGGGAATTTTCAAAAGACTTGCTAGTGAAGGTAACAACCTGTAATTTTCAAGTAACGATTTTAAAAAATCTCTCCCTTGTGGTATATATATATTGTGGTCACCAGTGGTGTACACAAGGTTGAAGTCTCCGGGTCCGGACCCCAAAGCCCTTGATTTTTATTGATTATTATCCTATGTATATAGTTCGAAAAATTTAATTAAGTATTTATTATTAATAAATTTTAGTAATTAATGCTAATTACTCATTCAATAATTAATTTACTTTTTTTGTTCCCGAAAATCCAACAGAATATGTTGGGCACCTTATTGGAGAATTTTACGTGAATGGTGGACTGCCTGCCCTCCTTCCCTTGAAAAATTCCTGTATGGGCCACTGTGGCAGTCACTTCTGTAGCTAATAAAGTTAGGAATATTAAGAGTTTACTAGACCTCTAAGTATATTTTTTTGTATATCTATTATATTGGGGTTATCCTCAACTAAAAAATTTTAAACTCATCAAACTTCCTTTTTAGACCATTAGTATTCCAGCTCAAGACACGCTTAAAAAGAAATGTATTATTCTAGATATTGAATCTAGATTTTTGCTGAGTTATTTCGGAACTGGTTGGAACATAGCCCTTCACACTTTAGTCGATTTGGATGTCATTCTATTGATATTGATATATATATAATATACATATATAATAGAGGAATATAAAGCATATTTCAAATTTTTTTAATTTAGGTAATGGTATGTTATTTACTTGTGGAGGTGCATCCGAGAGCAGAACCCGCGACGCCAGGTTCCGTAGCGGCGTAACATAACCACTAGACAAAAGTGATCATTCCTGTCTGGAGGCTGTTACTGGCTTATGAAGATACAACCACACAGTGTGCATTAATGTGTTCCACGTTAAAGTATTACTTGATATATATATATAACACAATTCTAATATTTAATTTAAATGAAAATTTGATCTATTTACTAGACTTTATACAATATCTTTCCAAATAAAAATATTTCAATCACTTCTCAACTATGCCTGTAAGTCAGTGGCTCAAACTTTTGATCGCCACGGCCCCCTTAATGTATTAGCCTAAAATCGCGGAGCTCCAAGATTTTGTGAAACCCCTTCCTGACTCCCAAAACATGCCTGAGTGTGATTTAAAGATTTCTCAATAATCCTAAGCCTGCCTCTGCTACTTACTTTAACACTTTTTTCTTTAAGAAAACAGTGAACCTCTATATAATTTCTGTAGTTGAAATAATAAAAAACACACACACCTCAATTTATATTCTTGATTGAAACACATGTTCTAGTCGAGTTTTTCATTGGGATCCATTTAGTGATCTAGTCTAGGATGGCATGCTTTTCAATTTTTACATGAAGCCTTTCAGTGAGTAAATTTTAATATGTCCCACTAATTCAGTTACTCGAGGGCTTTTGGCGTCCAGGTGTTTCAGTGAAAAAAGATGGAAATCTTAACATTAAATGAGATACCTTCACAGATTCCAAAGAAGGCGTTGGGGACCCCCCAGTAGCCTTTTCTCCCAAGAACGAGGCATGAGGAATGCAAATTTGTATTTGTGTAAATTTACTGAATATTACAAGTCTTTCCATTGAACCAAGCATAGAAACTTTAGCGAGTCAAATAAACATTTATTTCATGTTACTGTATTGCTTTCTCTCTCAATTTCATTTGTAAAAATATGACACTAAAATAACTTAAACATGCTAATAACGTATTCTACATTTTTTCTGCTCATTAGTTATTGCTAAGATATTTTTGTGCGTTTCAAAACCATTTGTCTTCTATGAATTCAACCTAAAAGGATAGAGATTCTTATTTAAATGCTTCTCAATCTTTTTAAAACAAACTAGAAATAATTTTAATTTTTTAATGAATTCAATTGCCCTGAAATACTTCATCAATATCACAGTTAAACAGACAGCAAAATTGCTGATCTTTAACTTTTTAAACACACCAAACCTTTTAAACACTGCAAAAAGATTGAAATATTTTTTGTTTTGCTATACCATCCTGATTTTTAGAGTCAAATCAACAAATGTTTCTATTTTCTACACCATTGGCATTGAAATTGGAACATTTTCTCCTTTACAAACCATTCAGATGTTTAGTTGTGTGTAATGTTTAAAATTCTACCTTTGATTTATAGTCTTTAATGTTGCACATTGAAAAGGTATTTGCTTTTAAAGTTTCATACAAAAAATCCCCTCTCTGGGATGTTTTCTTCAGTATATATACATTCTAGTGTATGTAACAAAGCACTTATTACCAGAAAAATAAACATAGCTATTGTTTTCACCAAAATATTGAAATTGATCTTGTGATTATCACTATATAATGATACTATTCCCCACTCTCACACAATCATTGATAATTTCCATTTACAAATCACATAATTTAAATGTATATTATTCGTGTTACAGCTCTTATGAATTAAGTTCCAAATGTATGCAAGAAATATATAATTTTTAGAATATGCTTATCATATATATATGCACAACAAAAACTACAGAACACATTTTTTTTCACGTACAAGCTTTAATTTTTCACACAGTAAATTATCACATTACAAGTTCATGAAAATGAATACAAACTTTCTATCTAGCACTATGTGAATGCTTGTGCAAATGACTTACAGATATGAGTTTAAGTTGATTTACAACAAATGGAAAGAAATACAGAACTGAAGTCTTGCCAAATTAAGGTTAACAGTAACAGGTTTTTAAATACTTTGAAATGTAACAAATTTATTTCTTGAATGTTAAAAATGCATGTCAACATAAATTAAATTTAGGTAACTACACAGAAAAGTAACCAGATTCTTTGCAGCATGCAAACACATAAAATTTTAGCCATATTTTTTCCGAACATATATACACAATAAAAATATATCTAACTCATATTTATTTACATTTTTATTTCTAAATATATTTTATGTGGATAACAAGTTTCCCATCAGTAATTACATCCAAAATAGTTTTCATTAAAAACGATTTTAATTTTTCTCAAAAATTATTTTTTCTCCCTAAAACGGGAATGAAGCAGACATTCTTTAAAATGTGATAAACTCGAGATACGTGACATATGATTTCCAAAATAACACACTAAAATCAAAACTTGAGTTTCCTAACCTGTAATTGACTCAGTTTTGTTAAAAAAGATTTAATACATGTTTCAGATGATTGAATTATATATTATGCATACACTTTTTAGTGTATTTCTTTATAAAAATAGTAAAATTATTTAAATACAATGTAGTTTCATGTGTGTAAAAAGAAAAATTATTTAATGCTTAAAACTCCAGTCTTAAATTTTAAAAAATAGATTTTCAGTGCTTTTTTGATATTTTCTCATTTCTTACACAACCACCTTTTATTAACTGAGAATTATTTAGTGGTGTTAGTACCAAAAAGCTCCTAAGTATAGCATTGCATACACATTTATTTCCAAATTTAATATATGCAAGGGTTTTTTTTTGAATTAAGCACACAACCTAAATATATCTTAACTCAAATTTTGACAAAAACAATTAGAATAATCTTGTAGTTTTTACAAGTTTTACAAAATATAAAGTAAATATTCATTCAATAAATGAAAAATAATTTGAATGACAAATTAATGGAGAAAAAAAGACCTCCAGTAAAGAAATATAAAAATGCTCTTAGGTTTTACTTCAACATGAGAGTTACAGATAAGGAAACTCTGAAGTAAACTATTAAAAAAGCTAGCAAAAGAAAGTGAAAAGATTCACAGTGGAATTGCAACGTGCATTTTTAAATAAACACATAAGTGTTTATTTTAATATATACTGTAAGTAGATTTATGAAACATTTAATTTTCATAAATTAATATACAAAATTTAAGAATTACTTGTAAATAGCTAGTAACAATAGTAGCCTTTTAAAATGAAAAGTTCAACATACAAGAAAATAAAAAATTACAAAGAGATCAATCAAAATAATTTTGTACTATGTAAGAATATATATTCTAAAAAGTGCCAATCTTCTCGAAAATATTTTTAAAACAAAGAATCTATTATCATCCATTCAAATATACGAAAGTAATTTTGGCACTCTGAGTTTTTGCATACAGGGTGTGACACAGAGTACATTTTCTTTTTATATTTGGCTTTAGAAAAACAGTATTAATTCAAAATATATGCACCCATACTCAGAATGATTTTACACCAGTAGTTAAAATATAAACATTAAAGGAGAATTTAAATAAAATTAAAACATTAGTCACCCAACAAACCCTACACACATACATAAAAAAAATTCCTAGTAACATTGTGGATGTACCGGCTTGCATTTCACCCTGTATTTACAAATGCTAAGTGACACTTACAGTATCATCTGTCACTTGAGATATACATAATCACAAATATTGAAGTAGTTTATATAATATACTTATATTTCAATAAGTATGGCAAACACCACCAAGAAATAACTGTTACCTTTTGTAACAATCCACTCGGAACATTTTGATATACCCTTAACATTATTTCCCTAGAAACATTGACAAGTTCCATAAAAGTGGCAGGATGAATTCAGGGTTTCAGTTTACAGTGAAAGACCATTTTTTTTAAATGTAAACCATCTCAAAAGATACAGAATGTTAATGCTCACGGCGAACTTTTTTCTTTTTCTTCTGCTCTTTAGTTTCAGGATAAAGACCTGTTAAAATAAAAAAAATAATAAAAATTACAGTTAATTTTGATTTAAACAAATCTTAGTATAAATAAGTATGTGTGTACCTATAAATTTGGTTTTGTATTTTCTTATGTTTATTTCTATTCAAACTCATATGATATTTCGATTGTACAAATCAAAACATAAACAGATTTAAAAAATGTAGAAATAGTTTTTCTACAATAAAAGTTTAAACCTTTTAAAAACACACAAAAATCACGAAAAGTGCAATTTACTTAAAATGAGAGCAAAACTTTTTGCAATAAATAGAATGTGACGAAATTGTTTGAAAGAGCAAGTTTTTTAAACCTTTCTCCAAGCTGGTATACCAAAGGGCTGTGACTTATCTCATAGTTTACCCAACATGTTTCTTACAGCTAAAATGAAATTTGTATATTTGATTATAATATTTGTGTAGTTAATAATTCGTAAATATTGGCTTTTTTACCTGTTTTATTAGTTTATAAAAACCATTATATCAGATACGTTTTCATTAGTCTCAAGAATTGCTTCAATTAATCTAACTCTCATGTTAGGTACTGAAAGAAGACATTGAATGAAAAATCTTCAAAATGTATGAATAAATGTTCAAAATTTACACACTCGAAAAAGCTTGTGCAATAAACAGCTAGTTAGCTGACAAAACTCTATAGTGATAGAATAATTTCAGAAATTTGAATTTTAGAATAGAGAAATCAGCCATTTAAAAGCATATTTGACAGGTTTAAACAAGATATTTCTGTGATAGGAAAGTAATTCCAACCTACTTTAAAAGCAAGTGTATTATACAATAATGACAAATTCTCTTCTAGATATTTTTTTTTCGAAATAGAGCGGCACTTTGGCACACAAGCCTTTGCAGGCAGCCCCCCAAATGTGAGTCATTTCAGTAGTGGCATCATCCAGTGGTGGCTCTCACTACCAAATTCTTGACGCTTAAATTAATTTTAATTCAGGCTCTTGTTGGATGTTAAATATCGCCAAAGCCAAATTGATACTCAAGGGATCTTTTACTTGCCACATAACCATATGACATGCGTGTCTACGATTTTTGCAACCAGAAAATCAATCGACTCCAGCCGGGATCAAAGTACCAACCTTGGGCTTACGAGGTAGGTACGTTACCTCCGAGCCAACACAAGCCAACTCTTTCCCAAAAAATATTCAATTATATATTTTTAATCATTGCTTGCAGCATTGCTGAACTTATCTGATGTAAGTTCACTATGATTAACGTGATCAGGTGATGTGTCAGATAATTTGAGAAATGGAATAATTACTCTTGAATAATTCTGCTAAAGTTCTCATTTATCTTATTACCAGAAATTAAGATAAAATTTTTGTTTATTTGATATGTTGATCACTAATAACAATCATTTCTTTCAAACCAAGGGCAGTGCATATATATTTATAGCTGGAGATTTAAAACAAAATATCACCTTTTGTTTCAGGATTAAATTACATTAGGATGCAACAAAGTGGAACTTAATGCTTCCAATGCAGTAGGGTATGATTATTTTAAACTATTTTGCATACCATTCGAATTTATACATATTTAGTACAAAAAATGAAAGACCTTACCTGCTAGCTCATCAAAAGCTACATTTGAAGTTTTCATCTCGGATGGTTGATTTTCTTCAACCTTGTCTGTAAAGAAAAAGATGAATCAATAAAAATGAGCAACTAATATATTACAAAAAACATTCATCATAAAACTTTTCTTACCAAATATTAATGTTCAGCTCACCAAAATGTTTGAAATTTAAGTTGTCCTATTTCAAATTAATACAAATTCAACCTGATATGTATAATAATGGATACAGGCAATGGAAGTATTTCAAAAAAGAATTTAATAACAATGTAATCAACTGCAAATACGTTTTAAAAATTTAACTCTTATTGTTTTGCTTATAGCTCCTTATTCAAGAAATTTCTCTTTTTCATGTAAATATCTTGAACAATCCTTTAACTGTAAAAAAAAAAAATTGCCAAAGATAATCATTCTTATTACAGATAATGCTCTGATATTTTCTTAACATCTAATACATAGAAAAAACACATTCATTTTTTAAAAGCACAAAAACAGCTGGAACTGCAGGATCATGAATGTGCAGTTTCTTTTTGCAAAAATCGCCACATTTTTAAACTATCAGAATTTTTTTAAAAAGAAAAGTAATCTTAACTAGTAAAAAATTTTTCTTATTAAATGATTAAAAAACAAGTATTATAAAACTTAACGAAATGTACTTAACTTTACTTGAAAATTGCATTACTAATTAGAAATAAAACTAATAAATCTGAACAAAGAAACAAAGATATAGAAAAAAAATCTGTTAGTTTACGATAAAATTTTTTGATATAGTGTGGGAATTATAACTTAAAAACTACTAATTCCCTTTTAAAGTATTTAAGATACTTTAATCATAATGCTTTGAAGAATTTTAATTCAAACTTCATCTTAAAGTTGGATGAACCCTTCTACCAATTAACATACAGTAGCCACCACAACAATTTCAAACTAATGGAGAAATAGTAAAGTTTGATCCTTGCTTTAAACTTGGATTAGCATAATTTATCATAATCCCAGTTTACCAATGCATAGCGAAAAGATGAAATGAGAAATTAAATCCTATTCACAATAATGAGTTTTTAATAAATATTTTAAATTCTAATTTATTTTCTCATTCCGGTTACATGTTTAAATAAAGTTTCAGCTTGCACTTCTCATATTTTTTACATTTTTATATAAAAAAAATAACTATCACTAAATCTTAAAAAAAAATCCTTTAACTTTACAACTTTTCTATTTTAAAGCCATTTTCTATTATCACTTTTTTTTTGTCATCATTTTATGAATTCTGATTGATATTTTTCTTGAGATCACAATCTCACAAATTACTTTACCTTATTTCCAATATCCTTCTATAAATATTATGGAGGTTTAAATAACAAATTTTAGGCATATTTTGAATTATGGTTATCTCACATGAATTTAAGAAATGGTACTTTATTAATCCAAAACCCAATTATAGGAAACTTAAACTTAAAAAAAAAGAAGTGAGAGAGAATGCATCAGATAATCTGTATCTCACTGAATTTTCAAGAACAGCAAACCTGCCAATTTTTGAAAATGACAAAGTATAAAAAAATGTAGGATCACTTAAGGCAACAACATTTTATTTCTACAAGAAATGATATAAACAGTACTTCAGCCAATATTAGAAATGACTGGATGCAATCCTTAAAAAGAGGATTTGACTTTGAACAGCTAATTGGTTTCTTTTTTACAATGCGCTTTGCAGTTTTCACATCACTATGAGAAATGCATATGTCACAAAATTTATGTCTTCCCTTTCAGAATGCTGTATTCCTTTTTCAAATGTGCTTTATATGTTTGAAACCAAGGGCATAGCTACCACTGTATCAATGATACAGAGCCTTCAAGCAACAAGGGCCCCAACACATGTAAGCAAAAAATTGTAATCTATTAAAAAGTCCAAAAGAGGGCCTCCAAGGAATCTTCAATACAAGGCCCACTCAGGACTAGCTATGCCAGTGTTTGAAAGCATATTTTTAATTTGTTACCGAACATGGTAAACAGAATATTTGATGACAACAAATCATTCAGATATATAAGTGCAACACAAGCAAAGCACAAAATGAGGAGTTATAGAGGAAAAATAAAAATGCACTGCTTACAAGAACCACAACTTAGAACGAGTTAGGAACCAATAGCTATACGATATGAAAAAAAAAAGGGGGACAAGTTTTGATTTTTAAAAAACTCAATGGCTACAAGTTCTGCGATTTTACATCTACTTATTTTCTGTTTATGAACATAAGATGAACAAAAAACTGTATGGGATGAAATATTCAGCAAAGAACTGAAATTTTATGAAAATGCATGAAGGCGAATGATCTGGATGCAAAAGGGCAATGAAAGGCTGAAAAACATAATAGTAGAAAGATAGGGGGGGGGAATGAATAGTAATAGGCCATTTGAAAAAATGTGGGATAATTTAAAGGTTTTTAAGAAACTGCTCCATAAGCAAATTTGCACTTACTATTAACTGGAGATGAGTCAGCAACAGAATTAGCGGTAGCAGATTTTTTAGGAGCCAAAGTTTCCGAAATAACTTGCTCTTTGGCTAAATCAGAAATGTTATCAGAGATCTTCTCCACTGATTCATTTTCTTGCAGGACAACCTCAGCATTTTTCTTCTTCTTCTTCTTAGATTTGCTGGTTTCTTCTGTAACTTTAGTTCCTTTAGCTGCTACTTCTTTTGAAAGTTGCTTTTCTACATTATCAGATTTGGAGACTTCCACTACTACATCTTGCAATTTAGACTTTTCCATATTTGGGCTTTGCTTCACATCTTTCGCAGCCTTTTCTTCCACAGGTTCTACTACAAGCTAAGATGGTAGGAGAGGGTAAGAAATATATTTCTTTTCCAAATTGACAGAAAAAATGTTTATTTATATATTTAAACATATGACTACATTATACACTGAATGATAAATTTTAAATTTGCTAAAAAAAGAAATAGAAATATTTCTTCACATGTAAATTAAGTCAATTTAGCTCATCTCTAGCAGATTACAGAAAGAACTTTCAAAAAGGAAAATTTTGAAAATATAGTAAGGGTGAAAATAATTGTGTAAGAATATATAAAACGGAAATAGACAGCAATATATATATATATAAAAATAACAGTGAAGAAGTACTAGAACCTACAGTATATATATAAGGATAATTAAATTAGATTATAAATTCTCTATCTAGCACTTAACTCATCTTTTTCATTTTATCTTCAAGTATCAAACTAATCGCCCATTTATTTCTTCCGAACATACGGCCTAGCCAATAAACATGTTCAATTCCAAATCGTTACATTTAATAGCCCTATATGTCAGCATTAGCTTTCAAGTTCACTCATAAAATCCGCGATACTTATCACATCTGCTTTTTAAGTGTTAGTCCACTTAAGATTTTCATGGTGGCATGTTTTTTTCCTCTATGCTCTTAGCGTTAGATGTCCAACTTTGATCAAATAAAGACCTTGTTAAAAACTAAGTCTGTTTCCGACTCTAAAATCATGTCAGAAATAAAGCCGGCAGGATCTACCTTATAATGGATTTCGAATTTTAACATAAAGCTATTCTTAGTAGTTAAATAATTTTAAAATAAAAACGAACTTCCAATATGCCAACTTTTGTAAGAGAGAATTTGATGGAACACCGACGGTGCTCTACATATCTTTGCTGAAGACGTCGGGTTGCCGGAATTAAAAGGAACTCTATGGTACGGAAGGAGAAGAACCGCGCTATTAATCCCCGGTAGAACATCGCTCTTTCCGCCAAGAACTAGAATCATCTTCTAACAAAATTTCAGAAATTTATAATTCAAAAATGGAGGCAAAGAACGAAAATAAAATCAAGCAAGAAGAGAATATAGATGCAGATGAAGAAAAATTAAAACCTATAACCATTATAAAAAATGATAGTCGATTTGAAGATCTACAGACCTTTCCAAAAATATAACCTGGAAATGCCCATCCAGACATTCCTTAGAAATTTTGAAAGTACGTGCGATTCCTCTGATATAACAGAAAATCTTATAACCAAATTAGTAGATTGAGCTGTGAAGACTTGCATCAAATCACAATCGATCCCTAGAAGTTTTTACGAACTGAAAAATAATTTAATTGGTGAATTCAGAACACAAGTCAATCCAGCGGAGATTCATCTTCAATTAGCTAAAACAGAAAAAACATCAAAAGAGACCCACATAGAATACTTCTACAGAATAAAAGAAATCTCATCCCGGATAAACATGGAAGAAGCTGAAAAATTCTACATCATAAAAGGATTAAAGGAAAATAGATTCCATAGAAATATAGTTACAAAGCTGCAGCAATATAGAGGAACTGAAGGAAAAAATGAAACTTCTAGATATCCAAGAAAAAAATCAGATAGGAATGAAGTTATATATCTAAAGTATCCAGTGACAAGAATACTTCACCATACGTATCAATTTGCCCATAGACAACAGTATGGAAGATTGAATTGGAGAAATGATCAATCTCAACACCCAGATACCATAACGGTTCAAGATACAACGTATACTGTCCTCAGCTTCCATCACCTTCTTATCATCACCCGTCCTTTTATTTTCAGCGGCCGACCATGTATCCGAGAAAAACGATCGCCACATCGACCAACAGTTTTGCGATTGGATGCTCCAGCTTTCTACCCCCCGTCAAAGAACCCAAGAAAATAATACAGTATTCCAATCTCATCAAACATGAGAATTCATGATCATTCAAGGAAGAATCAACTTCAAACAAGTTGAGGTCCTCTTGGATACAGGATCAAATGTCAACATTATACCAAAAAACATAATATCCCAAATCAAGGGACAACACCATGTGGAGTACATCAAAACAAAAATTGCCACCATCAATGGACAAATTAAGGTGAGTGAGGCAATTGCTTTACAATTGAAAATAAGAGAAATTATTAAAGATATTAAATTCCTCATAGTAAATGTAGAACTGAAATATTTAATAATTTGTAATAAAACTATGAGTATTTTTGAATTAAATATTAATTTTAGTAATTTTTCAAAAAGAGGAAAATTTTTTTAAAAAATTATGAATCTAAGAAAAGTATTAAAGAAAATGAAAATCTTAAAATTAGTAATAAAATTATCACCAAGAAAACTGATAATGTGTTTAATATAGAAATAATTCCTAACAGTGATTATGATATTATTAATGTTATTATTGATAAATATAAACATGTCTTTTCTAAAAATAAGTTTGATGTAGGCGAATTTTTTTTTTAATGTAATTCTCCTAAAATAATACTTACCTCAGAATTACCCATTGCAAATCGACCATATAGGACATCTTTTAAAGATGATACCGAAATAAAAAAGCAATTAGATGCATTGGAAGAAGGAATAATAAAACAATCTAATAGTTCTTACGCTGCCCTATAACATTGGCTTTTAAAAAAAAAGAGGATAATGCTCGTACACGATTATGCATCGATTACAGAAAGCTAAATGCTATCACAAAATTAGATGCAGAACCAATTCCCCGAATAGATGCAGTTTTAGACAAATTAACACATGCGAAATTTTTCTCAACGATCGATCTCTGTAGTGGCTATTGGTACATTAAATTGGATGATAATAAATCTGAAAAGCTTGCATTTACATCAAATTACGGTCTTTTTCAATTTAATCGTTTGTCTTTGGATATAAAAATTCCCCAGCTATTAGACAGATTTTAAATAAATACCAAATAAAATTTGCATTAAATTACTTTGACGATATAATAGTATTTTCGGAATCAATTGAAGAACATGCAAAGCATTTAAAGGAAAATTTTTAATATTTGTGAAATAGAAAATATTAAATTAAAATTCTCAAAGTGGGTAAAGATACAATTGATTTCTTAGGATATGAAATAAAACAAGGATCATACATCAGACAAGGATAATGCATTAGAGTTTGGCTTAAAAATTTCAAAAATCCCACGGGTAGACTTTTTAGATGGTCTTTAAAAGTTTCTATGTATGATTTTGATATAAGAATGGAAGCACACACACACACTAATACTGAAGCTGATATGTTAACAAGAAATCCTATTGCTTATCATATAATTAATACACCCCCAGAACCTTTATTAGATATCAATGAAATAAGTTATTTTCAAAATATAGAAAATATATCAGCTCCTAAATGTTTTAAGAGAGATGGTGTTTTTGTAGTAAAAAGACAAGGTTTAGCTAAAATAATTGTACCCAAAGCTCCAAGAGTGAAGTTAATGAAAAACTCGTGAAAAATTTGGCCATTCCTGGTGTAGCTACCATGTTAAAATTAATATATCATGACAATATTATTGGACAAAAATTATTACTGATATACGAAATTATGTGAAACACTGAAACTTGTCAAATAAATAAGAAGTCATATCAGAAAAAAATACGGACTGATGCAATCATTCCCCCTTTGTGAAAAACCCTTTGAACTTTTGTCGATAGTGTAGGTGGTTTAATTATTAGAACTCTGTTAAAAATATTTGCACATTATTATTGATCATGCAACTAGGTACATTTGGACTTTCCCATCAAAAAATGCAACAACAGATACTTATATAAATTGTTTAAGACAAATTTTTCAGAATCATATACCAGAATGAGTTAACATTTATGATAGAAATTGGGGTTTTAAAGTTGAAAGATATAAATTAAGTTTTTAGAAAATTGACCAATGTACTATTACTAGTGATATTGATTTTTATAAGAAACAAAAGTAACGTTGCATTCTTTTTTCTCCACTGAATTTTATTGTTTTGTTAATTATTTTATTCAGCAGTAACCTTATTGCATGTCATTTAATTTTTTTTTTATTTTGAAAGTGTGTGTTTTGATATACCGACCATAGATCAAGATTCACTATTTCTTGAAATTTCCTCCTTATCTAAATTTAAAATTAATTTAATAACTTGAAGCTTATTTTTGGATATTGTACAGTGGATAAGGGAGAATACAATTATAATTTTGTATATGTATGTCTTTAAACATTAAGAGGACAAACGTATTCAGTTTGATATGTACACCTCTTATTGTTTCTTATTAGCATCCCAGAACATCTGTGATTTGATCATGCAGATTTCTCAGAGAGATGTGTTCAAAAATAAGTAGTGTGATTAAATTTATATTAGTGAATGTGTGATGTTAGAAAAAGTCAAGAATTTTGTCTATGAAACGAATACTTAGAAGGTTACGGAGAGATTCCAAATATTGTATGCGATATTGTTAAGTTACAGTGAATATTTCACATAAATACTAAAGGTGATGATAGAAGAGAGTCCACATTTCCGACTCACAGTTTTTTAAAGAGCTCTTTTATTCTTATAACTCTTATATTTTTTTATTCCCCTATATTCTTATATTTCATAACGCATATAAAATAAAATATTGTTTATTGTGTTGAATAGTGCATATAAGTTGTTGTACATCATTTTCATATTATTAATAAGTTCATTTTATTAGTGTCTACATTTTTTTTATCTTTTTAAAAAATGTATTTCTTACATGCAAAATGTTGTGTAATACTATAAATTATTACTACGATGGCACCAGAGTAGATTTTTATACAAAATTAGTATTTTAATATTTGTATGATACCATGTATTTGATATCTGTCTTATTGTTTGATATATTTTCCAATATAAATTTTTTTTAAAAAACATTATCTGCAAGCTATAATACGAATCTATTATTATGAAGGAATAGGAGGAAACTTGAGCTCTTATTCTGGATGTCAAACAGATTTGAGCAAGCTAATCTTCAGTTATATGTAAGGAAATTCATTTTTGTCACTTAATTTTTTGGAACTGTCATTACCTATAATTGTTGTTATAGTTTCGTTATTTTAGAGCATTTTGATTTTAGTATTCCTTTTACTTAAATATTTCTACTGAGTAATATGAGTTTCCAAATGATGTTATGTATTGTTTTGTATATGTTGAAAATTGATTAAGTTTGTAAAGAGAGAAAAACCACACTATTACTCTTTTAAAATTGGGGGGGGGGGCAAATGTAAGGATAATTAAATTCTCTATCTAGCACTTAACTCATCTTTCATTTCATCTGCACGTATCAGACTAATCGTCCATTTAATTCTTCCGAACATATGGCCTAGCCAATAAACATATCCAATTCCAGATCGTTACATTTAATATGTCAGCATTAACTTTCAAGTTCACTCATAAAATCCGCGATACTTATCACATCTGCTTTTTAAGTGTTAGTCTACTTAAGATTTTCACGCTGGCGGCGTGTTTTTTCCCTCTCTGCTCTTAGTGTCAGATGAAGTCTATCTTTGATCAAATAAAGTTCCTTTTTTTAAAAAACTAAGTCTGTTTCTGACTCACAAATCATGTCATATATATATATACACACACTAAAGCCAATAGTCAAATATATCAGTGAATTTCTAATGCAACAAAGTTTTGTTGAAAGAAATTATATACTATTTTTAAATAATTAAGATTAAAAACTATAATGTATACATAGTTTTATACATTCATGAATAATCAATTCTAAATTTTTTCTTATATTTTTTTTAAATGAAAATATTAATCAGTTTTTATGAGAATGTATTTGCAAACAAAAAAAAATGTTATCAAATTATTTCATACAGAGTTAAATCATTATGTAACGCTGATTATTAGTATTTAATCAATATATATAATTAGGCATAAATCAGAGCATTAACGGTTTACAATTAAAAAAATAATAATCATTTTGGTATGTTTTATTTTGAGAGCAACACATGTGAGTAAAGAAAAAAACAAACCTGGTTTTGATCAATGGAGGAATCAATATTTTGGGGAGTTTCCACTTTAGTTTTATCCTTTTTTGGAGAGTCTTTTGCAGCATTCTTTTTTGGTGACTCTTTTGCTACATTCTTTTTGGGCGACTCTTTTGGAGTACTCTTTTTGGGTGATTCCTCAATTGGAGAGCTGTCGTCTAATGTAAATTACAATAAGAGCATTTGTAAATATCTTGTTTTGAATGACTGCAGGGTAAGAGTTAATATTTTTTTTAAAAAATTATAAAATGCATAAGTAATACTATTGTGTGAAATTAATTTGTTCGAGCTTAATGAAAACACAGCAGAGAAAAACATTTTTGGATTGCACATATCTTATTTGCTATTTAACTGAAAAAAAATCTGCTATTTGTAAATGTCAAAGACTACATAACATGAACTGGAGTTAAGTGTTTCAGGAAAATGGTAAAATTTTGTCGATATTTTTGTATCATCTTAAAAATTTTATTTCAAGTACTATAAATAAACTATCAATTTTGCAGCTTATTACAATAAAATGATATGACTGGTAAAATGTAAAAACCATTTTTACTAATTTTGAAAAAAATTATTGATATTGTGAGCTTTGATCTCAGACAAAAAGCCAAATAATTAAAAAATAATATAAATTTAAAAAAATAATAATAACAGAATATAACTATAAGGTAAATACAAATACTAGCATTTTCAACATTACACCAATTTACAATATTTATTAAATATTAAATTTTAAGAAAATTCAGAAATAATGAACAATTTCAAAATAATGACAATGCCCAAATATAACACAAAAAGGGAAAACAGCAAAAATAAAGAAAAATAAGAACTCACCATATTCTTATGACTTTAAATCAAGAAAAATTTAAATTCATAAAAATTACTATCTTAAAATTCACAAATAAATTAAACTGTTTTACATTTCCTTTTAGTGTCAAAATAGCTTCAGTAGACACAATATAAATTTTTATTCACAATAAGCAAAACCTATTAATATGAATAATTTAGCCATTTATCACCATACTTACCAGACTTATTAGCCTCTAAAGCTTTATTTAATGAAGTAGCACTTGACTGAGTTTCATTAACATCATCCTTCTTTCGATTTTTCCTTCCTTTCTTGGAAACTAACTGTACCCAACCATCTGAAATAAATACATTTGTATCTGAAGATAATCATATGCAATAAAAAAATTACAAATTTTCAGTCATTCTACAAAATTAAGACATAAAAATTATGTTTTCAATTTTAAAATAAATTAAACTGAATTTATCTAATACAATAAGCTATAATAAACAGGAAGGAGGAAAGGTGGTTTCTTTTCACATAGCATGAATGATTTGATTTTGATAGAGAAAAATAAAGGAATTGTTTCTGAAGTGTCATAATTTATAATTCAGCTTTAATAAATGCACAAATATTGTAAACAAAAGTTGAGAACTTACTACTATATATACATAATTCAAAGCACAAATTTCTACAGTAAAGGCTGGAGTAAGTTATAAAAACAAAGAAATATATATGTATCCAACTCACCATCAGTGAAGTCATCATGAGAAAAACTTTCTTTTTTCTTTTCTTGAGGTGACTTCTTTTCATTTTGGGCTCGAGATTTCTTATTAGCCTACAGAATTTTTTAAAAATTTACTAACTGAAATCTAAAAAATGTAAGCCATTATGCTATATATTAAAATTATAAAATTTAAACATAAGCAAATTAAGATAGGCAAATAAGATAGCAGGATCACAGCAAAATAAAATAACTGAAAAATTTAAGATGCAGATAAATGCTCATAAATTAGTACAGAAAATGAATTCAAAATATTTAATATTCTCTACATAAGTTGCTATAGCATAACACTGTATATGTCATATCAAATATTAAAACTTCCATGTTAGTTCATAGAAAATTTTTTTTAATTATTTTACAATAAAGTAAAAACACATCTTGAAAATATATTTTTAATTGATATTAATTGAAAATATTTTACATAATTAATAAATATAGCAATTCCTTTAAGTTACACTACATAAAAAGATGCTCTCATAATTGTTAATAAATTAAGACTTAAAACTGATTTGAAAAAAAAATTACTACAATTTAATGTAGTTTTTAAAGGTATATTAGTATTCAACTTCGGTAAATATAGTAGATGATTTATGCTTTTTAATACTGCTTTCCTCCTTTTTTTTTCTTAAAAGGAATACTGTCATGAAAGTGATATGACATGCTTTAATCATATTTAAAATAGTTTTTAATTTGTAACATACTTCAGTGATCTAGTAAGAAATAAATGAAAATTCTAATTTTAAAAAAAATACACTCATTTCATCTCAAATATAATATAAGAGAAACTGATTAGACATTTTACAAAAACAGTAATAAATAATTTGTAACTAACCTCATTAATTAATAAGCATACTTTAATTTTTTTTGTTAGGTTAACACAATAACAGTAAAAAAAACACTTATTTTTTTATTATTATAAAATATCATATATAATATTTAACTATAAATTTTTTTTGTATAAAAGTTTCAAATTTATTTTTAAAATAATTGTTAAAAATTCATTGGCACTTCTTTTCATACTATTAGTTATTTTTTAATCAGTACAGAATGATATTGATAGAAATATTATGTATCATTACATTTCAGAATAAAGATATACCTTAGTAGCTGATAATCATAAAGGAGTAATTAGTTTTTTTAAAAGAGTTACAAGTTGTAAATATTTTGATTAACTCACGATACCTTTTTCTCAGCATTACTACTAGACTTTTCTGAAGTAGATTTTTCAGTAGGATCTTTTTTCTTTGTTACCACAGCATTACTCTTAGCCACAGTACTACCATTTACTTTTCCATTTTGCACTAACTTATTACTCTAAATTAAGAACAGAAAAGAAATATTTTAAAAACACACACACACAAATGTTTATAAATAAATTTTTAGTTTGGTTTTTCTTAAAATTAATAGAAATGTCTTGAAGTTCTAGAACAAATGGTTACCCAGAGTTGAATGAGAAAAATGTTTGATTCTGACAAACTACCCTAACTGTGTGTTTGACCAAGTCTAATAAAAATATTTGAAAGTATATTTGAAGTATTTTAATAATAAGTATTTAAATAATAAAAAACATAATAGAGCATCCGAATGAAATGATATTTAGAGAAAAAAATCCTAAATATTAAAGTTAGAAAAATGATATTACTTAACAAGACAATAGAATAAACTAATAAATTTAGAAAAATAATTTAAAATCTAAGTTTGCAATAGATTTAAAAATAAATTTAACAAAAAATGCACATGTTCTAACTTTGGGAGAGGAGAACTATACTTTTGCATTTTACATCTTACTAAAAAACACCCAATTTAAAAAATAAAAATAAAGACTTATTCGAAGAAAAAAAATCTCATTTAAAATTTACTTTTTCTGAGCAATCAACACTTAATAGAATATCAAATATTTTTTTCCAGCTTTTTCCCCCTAAAGATCTTTATAACTGATTATTTTAGTAGAACTAATATTAAGAGCTATGAAACACTATGGTGAAATAGATAATATTTAAATTCTTAAAGAAAATGATCTAGCACTTATATTAATTTTTAAGTAAAGCACTTAAATGTAAATGGCTTGACAATTTTAATTTGGTAATTTACTTTCAGAACACTACAGACCTCAATTCTAGTAATTTGGTTTAAGTCAACAGATAAGCAAGAAGCATTGCCTAGTTAGAAAATGTTTTAATAATGAAAACAAACTTTAAAAAAGTGCTTTAAAATTCTAAAATGTTTTTGAATCAGTTTTATTAAAATCATTTCAAAATTTTATAAACAGCCATTTTTGAAGGTCATGAACAAAACAATTATATGTATAAGAAACTAAGCTATGCTGAATATGTAAATTATTTCATTATAATTATTCTACAATTTCTTCAGAGCAAATGAAACTTGTAACCCCTTCTATTTTTTAAAAGGGATTTTTTTAAAAGTCAACTGGTCTATCAACTAAAACCTCATTGATTTCCCAATTTTAAGTCTATTTTAAATACTTTTAGAAGCCTGATCTGTATATATATTTTTCTACATTCCTTCAGGAACACATGGTAAATTATTTCTCAGCTTTCAAAAATGCAAAGCGATTTATCTACAGTTCCTTTCACTGTAGTACATTTGTTTATTGATGATCAAAACATACCTTAGATTAATATATGCAACCGATTTAAAATGTACTCATTCCCTCACTTCATAACACAATCTAAGTGATTTTTTTAAACATACACAATTTTCATATTAGATATTTTAATAATATTTTTCCTCTATATTACTTATTTTCCTTGTATTTAGAACTTAAGTTCTTGAAAAATTTTTTTTTTCAATAAAATTCTCAAACAAAAAATTTTATAATTATATTTAGTATTATATCCTTTGTTTTTTTTCCCTAAGAAAATGACTTAAAAAATTCTCAATTTAAGTAGAAGCTAATAGCCTAAAAATTTCAAAACGGCACACCTAGAAAATGTGACAATATAGTAAGAAAAATTTAAAGTTCAAACTTATTAAAATATATTAATGGAATTTTTAAATAAAAAATAGTTTAATTGATTTAAAACATAAAATTACTGTTTGCTGGTGTTTTTTCTTTTTTTTAAACAAACACCAAATGCTTAGTTGGATACATAAGAGAAATTAACGATGTAATTAATATAAAAAAATAACATTTGTTCTTTATCTTTAGAAATATAAAATACATGAAGTATTCAAATAGAGAATAAATCCATAGAACAAACTTTTTTAGAAATGCAATTATTTCAAATGAAATAATTTCAAAACCAGAAAATATAAAAATGCAATTTAATATGTTAGTTCTCTAAAGCAACAGAAAAACTTTACGAAGCAAATTATAAAAGATCGAGAAACTTTTTTAACAAATGATCTATGTATTAGTTACAAGAAGAAATAGTATCGCATCCCTACAGCATTTTACATAACAGTATTTATCATGAATTCTACTCTCATCATTAATCATTATCTAGACATAAACCACAAATTTTACAAAGGTAATGAATTTAAAAAAAATTTAACTTCTAAAATTTTAAATAAAAATAGTTACTTTTGTTTGCTTTCAATACATTGAACTAGGACTGTATTAATGTGATTTCTCAAACCTTTTAAAAAAATTTAAACAATATTGCAATGAAATAAAAAGCCTTAGTATAAATAACCTTAAAATTATTCAATAAATACATGTATAGTATAGAAAATATTTTTTAAAAAAATTACTCTTGCCTATTATGGAGTTAAATGCTTAAATTTTTTCCCTTTAATCTATGACCTTGATTATTCTGCATAACTCTCGTCTGTCTATCATAGCAAATTAAATATTTTTTTTAAAACTATTATAGAAAGATTGTGATTAATTAAGCTATTCAATATTGAAAGTATTATCAAATATCTTACAAAGATCTTAATATCTTTAAAATATTTAAATGACAAATGATCAATATATAATTTTTCTTTAATAAAAAAGGTAATACAGTTGGACCTCTATATAACGAAGTCGCTAAATCCCGGAAAAAAGTTCGTTATATAGAGGTAATTTTTTAATATACTTTATAAACCACATAGAAAACAAATTTTAAATTCATTAACACTATATATTTATAAAAAAGAATTATTCATACTATTTTTAAATTAATAAATGTTTATTTTATAAATCTTACCCATCAAAAAAGAAAAACTGCAAGGAAAACAAGGGGGAAAAAATGTCGAAGAATTCACTATATTTTCAATATTAAGAAAATAATTTTATACTAAAATTAATGAATCTCTAACAGACATTTTATAATTTAAAGCATACAAGTAATATTAAACAAACATTTTATAGTTAGAACACTGGGACAACTCCACTGAGGGCAAATGAGGATATCGAAGATGTTTCTAGTGAACTGGGCAATAGGGGTTAAAGGTTGCACTTCTTGGATGAAACATCCAGAACTCTATTGCTCTCTGGTAGTTAGGATCTAATAAAACCAGTTCAATATTTATGACCACCATAAAATGTGTTAAAGAGAGAATAACTTCAGAAATACTTTGAACAAAAATTGAATCACAAAAGAAAAAGTTCATTATGTAGAAAATGCATTTTGCTATAGAAAGGTTATTTTACGAAGAAAATCGTGAAATGTTCAAGGTTCCAGAAAAAAGTTCGCTATATAGAAAAATTCGCAATATAGAGGTTTGTTATACAGAGGTTCGACTGTATTTATATTACTAACCTTGGCAGGATATTTATATAAATGTGTGAACTGAATTTTAAGCACAACAGTATACAAAAAAAATTATTCTACCTTATAACCAAAATTTTTTGTTGAATTAAATTTCAAATTTTAACTTAAATTACATAGATCACAAAATTTTAAAAAATACAATTTAAAAATTTTTTTTTTTCGTGTACCAATATAAATTTTTTTAAATTATGACAGTATTAAAAGTGTAATTTATATGACAAAAACAAGGTACAAAACTGTTCTACATAAACTGACATTTAAAAATTATTTAACTTTCATACACTTCATGATTTTTGTTTCTTGTATTATCAATTCTCATATAAAACACAATATTTAAAAATACCAGTATAAATTATTAAACACAATACAAAAACTCATTTGACATATATTAGATATACTCATACTACTGAAAATACATGTCTAAATGCAACACAATGTAGAAGATTGTGTGTTTCTTTTAATGATTTTCCAATTTAATTCTCAGCCAACTTCCATTTTGATACATCAAAACTTTTTTTAAACAATTCTTTATCCTTTAAAAATTTAATACCCAGTGAAAATATTTCTTTACCTTAAGTTATAAGTATTAAGATTTTAAATAAAATACATTTGATCTTAACATTCTTTAGCACAGTTAACAGTAAAACAAGAAATTCAAAAGCTGCTAGCTACATGAAATCAACATTTGAATGATTACTAGTTTACCCATAGATAAACATATGGATATAAGAAAATCTAAAAACAAAGAAGAATTTGAAAAACTACTTTAAATTGAACAGTATCTTCAGGACTGGGATTATTTTGACTGATAGTTCAGGATATAAATTGAATAGATTTTTAAACTATGATCTATTACGAAAAAACTAGCCAATAATTACTTATTTACCATTTATACATAGAAAAATATGCAATAAGGAATGTTACATTTCAACTCTTAATTCAGAATTCTACTGCAAATTAAGACTCATTATACAAAACCGAAACTACACATGAATATTTACTTTCACAGACAAAACACTTTCCCTATTTTTCCCATTACACTAGACCTTATTAAAACAATTATTGACATTAAACAAAAAGAAAATAAATCATCAATCCATTAGAAAGACTGATCAAAATCATATTCACACGTCAAAATAATTTGACCAAACGAATTTAAATGCGGACAGTGGCTAAATATAAATTTATCTCAAGTGCCTCAAATTCATATTTTTAATCTTAAAAATAATTATCACAAGATAGTATATTTACAAAAATGATTCTAAAAATTTCTACTTGCGATGATTAATACTGATACACGTGGCAATTGCTAACAGATAAATATACAAAATGCATATAACCATCTTCCATGCAGAATTTCTCCAATTTTACACTGTGTAATCATTAAAGTACTACATATCGTACATCGATTACCGAAACTGATGTTATTACCTTTTGGCTTTCTTTAACTCGACGCTTTTTGGTGAATTTTTTTTCATCCTCAAATCCATCAAAGCTAGGAGGTTGTACGGGGGATCTAAACCCCAAAGCGTACACAATAAAAGCACAAAGGATTACGGCTACAATCGGGACAGCATATAAAGGATTGAAAGCTTGAATAAATTCCATATTGATGTTGCTCAGCATGTTTACGACTCACATCCGGAACCGAAAATACAACGGGCAAAAAGCTTTTCCACTCATCTGTGAGCTTCAGCTGACGTAAACGCGTCGATTACAGTGTTGCCATTTTTAAGAAATATTTGCGATATAAATACAGTCCTTTTTTTAAATTACTTTTATAATGTAATTATTTAAGGGATTGATTTTTTTTAAAAAAAAATTAGAAACATTCTTAAATTATTTATTTTTTTTTTGGGGGGGGAGGTTTTTTATAATTGCATAGAATTAGTTGGAAGATGGAGTAAATAAAGAAATTCAGTCCTGGAAGATTTCTTTAAGACATTAAACCTCGTAGAAGAATAATTTGAAAATTTGCAGTACTTTCAAATTTGCCATTTCTTAAATATAATTTCTCGTAATATTGACTTTATTACACTTTCAAATTTAAAGAATAATATCATCACTAAATAACTACTCTTCAAACTTAACATTGAGGTAGAACTGAACATTAACCCTTTCGTGGGCTATTTATTTCTCTTTTGAATTTCTCACAGTTTTGTATGTTTTATTAAGAATTAAACAATAGTAATTAAGGAAATATATTTTATTTTGCCAATCCGTCTCGAAAAGTTCTCGAGTAGCTGAACAGTGCGACGTTAATATTCACTCATTCACTTTATTTTGCCAAATTTTATGTTTACATTTAAATTTTAGGGATGTGAAAAATACTTCCCAAGGAGCCATTCACCGTCATAAAGAAAATTTAGTTTAATGGTGATTATTTGCCATGAAAAGATGAGAAGCATGTTACAATGCACAAGGGGGCATGATATTCTGCACACATGTAGTGGGTTCTCTTTTCTTGTCACTTTCTGCTACATTTCCTACATCATCCATAGTTAGAAACCATCTTTGGCATATGATTTTCCACGCTGGCTAAGAGAACATCTTCTGGAACTACGCACTTCTTTGCTTGGAAGAAAGCAGGGTGCCCTTCCCCCTTTTTCTTGAAGAATATCCGTCTATTAGCTGACGAGCTAAGGCTATACGGAATGTTAGCTGGTCTGTTTCTTTTGCTCGTTTGCCATAGTATGATAGCTAGGTCAATTAGAAAATAGAGGATTAGTACGGGAATTAATCTTCCCATCGTTATAATAGCAAGGTCAATATATTACGATGGGTTTTACGCTTCTCACAAATGTATTTTGTAAGATAATATAGATGAGAAGTAATCTTCCCATAGTCCACGAAAGGGCTAAATGGAGGCTAAATGATTTAGCTAATCTCAGAATATGAAAAAAGAATGGGAAAAGGACATTTTGCTTTTTAAAGGTTCAGGGAATTTAGTCCTGACTAAAACCAAATCAATGCTTTTTTTAAAATCACGTGCAAAACGCCTTTTAAGGCATGTTAAGTCTCCCTTCGGTATGCCGCCATAAATTCTCGAGTGCAATTATAATTCTGTGGGAAGTTCATATTTTTCTTCCGAAAAAAAAATTCTAGATTATTCCTTTTTAATTACCTGGAACAAAATATATGTGAAAGAATGAAAATTAAAACAAAGAATGTTTTTCTGGATTTTGATCATTTTTCTTATTTTTAAATATTTATCAAAGATCTGAGAACACAAGTCCAGTGCACTAAAATGGTTATAAAAATACATTCAAAAATTGAACAAAAACAAAACAATGTTTTTTTTTTCAAATGCATATACTAAAATTTTTTAAAATTGGTTTGCTAGTAAGTAATTAGAAATTCAGCATTGCAAATTGGGTAAGAGGGGAAAGAAAATAAGATTTCCTCCATTTTACGTAAGTATACATATCATTTCCTCTGCGTCCGATTTATGAATGTTGATTTACAACTCATTTAGTAGCTTGTGTAAGAGAAATGTAGATTTTTAGAATTTATGATTGTGTTCAGAAGATAACTGAACATTTTTTAATTTTAAATCATGTCATACTTTTAGAAAGTTTGATTAGTATCTTACATAAATATCTGGGCCAATTCAGTGTTTAAATAAAAAGAACTACAAATACGATTTCAGAAGAAAAATGTTGTCCTTTGATTTTTATATTACTTTCACTATAAACATTTATAAAATATGTAAGCAAATTGAGTTTTTTTAAAATTACTAAAATAAGCGGAGTGTAATTTTAGATACGTCGTGATTATATTAATAAAAATATATTAAATCGGTTTATTAGTAATTAAATTGTAATTTTTCTTAATTAACTAAAGAGGCCAAATGCAAATTACATTAAAGACCTTTAACTTTTTTTATAATTTAGAACCATTCCAGATTTCCAGAGTATTTCGGACTTTTATATGAAGCTGCAATCGGAAGTTCCAAACTCATATGACTTTTGTGGACGGAGCTTGTGATTGGTGGAAAAAAATCGTACGATGAATCCTGATGCAACCTACTTCAAAAACTCCAAGATTTTAGTTTTTAAGAGATACAGTCACGATTAAATCCCATCAGGTGGAAAAGCTAGTTAATTATTTTATAAGCGAGTCCTGAAGGCGAGGACCATTACAAATTAAAAAGTTGCTTAGAAGAAATTAAAGGGAATTATTACATATATATGCACACAAATGAAGAGCAATATTTAAAGTACTAATGTAAAGCTACACACATTAAGCTAAGAAACAATACAAATTAAAAAACAAACAAATATTAATAAATAAAAAAGAACATTATAAGATTGTTCATTTTGCTTAAGTATCGCTTGGTAAAACGCATAGTTTCAAAATAGGTCTCTTATATGAACCACAAGCGGTTCGAACTACAACTACCCTTTTCCCAACATCATTTCCTGAATAAATATTGATGATTCTTTCTAATGACTATTGGCATGATGGTATAAGTTATACTCTTTTATTACAGCCTTCTATCCAACACTAAAATTCCTTTTCTTGAACTTCCATTTATTTCTCTACTGCAGACTATTAAAATAATCCATGCTTCATTTTTTTCCGACTGAATTTAAATTATTTTTGTAATTTTCTGTCAACTATCCAACATATTTTTATTAAAATTAGTTACTTAGGAGCAACATTTGAAGTAACTGACCTACTAATCAAAAAATAAGATGAAGTCAAAGCATTTAAATCATCTATGTCTGAGGATAACGGAAAGAGATGGCAAGAATTTAAAATCTATTCTATTTGCATAATTACGGTCAGAAACTCTTAATCTACCTATTATTCTTTTAAAGTAAATTTAGAAAATTTAGCACCTGTCTTCCAGAGGCCTCCAAAATTTGGGGCTCTGGGTAAGGAAGAACTTCCGATCTATTTTTTAAAGACTTATAATTAGCTAGGATCTCATCAGGTTTACAGACCAGGTCAAATATTTTTTTCAAGCTCAGTATTTGCACCGACAAAATTCTCGGTATTATCAGAATACAGTTTAGCACATTTACCTTTTCTAAATATAAAACACAGTAAATGAAAAAGATTAGATCAGTAAAAGGAGATTTTTGCTTTCACTACCACAGGCCATACAAGACCCAAAGAATTATATACAGCCATATGTGTCTTACAATGGCGGGAAACATTACGTTTGGTGTTTGATTTGGGATAATCTAGCTTCGTAGCTGATTAATTTACTGAAAAACGCAAGACTCGGTATTTTGTTATTATTATGTACTATTTTCAAAAGAATGGGGAGTGAACCAGGGGCGTAGCTACGTCCGTATCAGCCATATCAATGATACAGGGTCCGCAAGCTACAGAGGCCGCAACTGCAGTCCCGCTTACAGGGTTCTCATACCTAAAACAGGGCCCCGAAGGAGTTTTGATATAGGGCTCACTCATAACTAGCTTAGCCAGTGGAATGAACGATCTACAAGATTTACAGGGTTGAGTTGAGTTGAGTTGAGTTTGGTGTTTTATGGCGCAAGAGCCAGTTTTGGCTATACTGCGCCAAATATTCAAAGGTCTGTGGTCTGGACGGGAAAAAAAGAAAAAAAGAAATTGGATGACAAGATGGAGGGTCGAAAATAGAGAAGGATCACTGGGGTACCCCGGGGTCGTGACACCCGTGTTTACCAGACAAGATTTACAGGAGACTATAATAACTGGAGAAAGCTGTCAACTGTAATCCAAGATCATGGGCGTTCTATTAGCCATTTTCAATCGTTTATAGCACAGAAAGAATATCTAAAACGATTTAAGTTCGACTATTGATGAATGAATGGGCGTTGAATGGGCGTTGTGTTTTGGGCATCTGACTGTAAGACAGTCCTCAATCCCATATCATGATAAGTCTATGATGGGGAGCTTGACGAATGTGGGGTTTTCCTTTCTGCTTAGTGGCATGACGGCGATTGGTTGGGCGATGGAATCCGAGAGTCGTGGCTTCAGTACTTCATCTGGGTTGAAAGTTGAGTGATAATTTTGACTTGGGTGAGAGCTTAGAGACTGCTCTCTGTTGGGTGCTGGGTACAGTGATAAGTGACTCCGATTGGCTTCCCTGGGGGCTGAGATACAGTTCATGGGGAGGCGCTTGTCCAGTGGGAAGAAGGAGAGAAAAAATATTGACTAAAAATTATGAAAGTTAAATAATAGCAGACTGAGATGCAATAAAAATTATTGCATTAGAAAAGATATTAAGGAGGGTTGTAAGAGTCAAGAAGTATTCTTCTTGGCCTTTTAGTATTATCATTGGGGTGTAAGGAATTAAATTTTGCATATTAGAATTATTGGTATCAGGTAGAGCGTTAAAAAAGTTGATTGCAATATTCTGAATATGAGTTCTAAAGCTAGTAATTTTAAGAGCATTGCGTACTATTGATGAAACAAATCAAATTATTATAAATAAGTAAATGGAACGAATAAATTACTATTAAGAGAATTGTAGATGTGAGATTCTACTTTTAGCGTTTAATAATCTTCCAATAACCAGGAAATAATAGGAACGCCTAATAATGGAAATTTTTCTAAGTTTAATAGAATTATTAAGCAAATATGACCCTGTGCTTATGGTCAGTATAAAAAAAAACTTGAAAAATGGAATAGTGTGCATCAGTTAGCACATAGATCACAAGAAGAAATTATTTCTGCGTTTGGGTAAGTAAGTGAAAATTTACGTCATACTGTTCAGCTACTCTAGGTCTTTAGGCGACAGACCTCGTAATTTTGAACCATGGTCAAGTGACGAGGACGACGCCTGATCTGACACCTCCCTCTCCTAATTTCCACACCACACCAACAGGAGGATGTTTGAGCCTCAACAGATTTAACATGTATCAACCCCTCTACACGGGGGGGTCTTCAGCGGCACTAGGCTCGAACTCATGACACGGGAAACGGTAGCAACATAAAAGGGAAATATAAAGGTGTAGAATCTAGAATAATTGCTCTAAATTCTTATGGAATTTATGAGTCATGCCGATCACACTCTTTTAATTTTATTAATTTGTGATGCAGTTTCCAACAGTATATATTGTAAAAATTTTTAGGATTATGGCAACGTTTATAGTGTTTATTTTCTGTAAGAACAAAAAGATGGGGAAATTCTATAAAAGCATTTTAACATTATTCTTAAACCATTATACGACACTCGCTTGGAAACCAAAATAGATTCAATTAAAGCAGTGTATACACAATTTCAACAAATTTGTAATGCTCTAGAAGAATATATTGATGTAAGTAACGATAATAAAGTGATATCTGAAGAGCTAAAAAAGTCTACTGTATTAAATAAAAGAAATGCCATTTATTTTATATTTAATAGTATGGATTGCAATATTGTCCAAAATTAACATTATAAATTAACTATTTCAAACAAAAACAATTGTTCTTGACTCGACTTTTAATTTAGTCAATAAAATTAAAGCTAACAAAAAAAAATTCCAAAATATAAGAGCAAAATTTAATACATTTTTAGACGAAGCAAAAGTGCTGGCACGTAATTTGAATATTTCAGATTATTTTTCAGAAAAATGAATTCAAAAAAGAACAATTTTGTTTTCCGAAATAGCAGAAAATCAAGTTATGGAAGACCCAGTAGAGTAATTTAGATGAACTTTTTTAACACTGTAAATTATTCCATTATTGCAGAAATAGAAGTTAGATTTAAAAGTATACCAAACATTAATTTTCATTTCAAATTAATCTCTGAAATGAAAACCTTAGAAAAACATGAATTTGAAAAATGTTCCAAGACCTTTGTAAAAATTTACAACGCAGATGCAGATGAAAATCCTTATTAAGAAAATTAATTCGCTACGAGATTTGATTGTGAACGAAAGAGATGTAAATAACGCACAAGATACGTTGCAATACATAATAAATGATAATTATAATGAGTTATTTCTAAATGCATTAAAACTTTTTTTTACGTTGCCAGTTATACTATAACAAGTGCTGTGTGTGCTCTTTAAGCAAATTAAAATTAATAAAGAATTATCTTCGGTGATGCATGTATACAGAACGCTTAAATGCACTTGCTATACGAGTATCAAGCATTGGAAAAAAAATTGCAAAAAATTGTAATTTTTCTGAAATAACCAATGTATTAGCAAAAACAAAACCACACACTAAATAAACATGCTTTGGTAATATATGTGTGTTCGTAATTTTTTTTTTTTACTTTACAAGACATTTAGGACCCTAAATGGTTTCCTGCACTCGGGTCCCATTTTAGAGAAGGTCGGCTCTGGACTCGAGACGAATAAAAATAAATCTAAAGTTATAGGATCAAACGATTTGTCTGCTTGTATTACACCAATATGCGAAGCGGTTTCTTTATCTAAGGTACAGAACCACATTTATCAGAGAAAACTATTAATTCTTTTAATGACTAGAAATTCGAAGCATCTCTCAATTTTAAATGATATTCCTAATTTGTCGCTCGCACATTGTAAGTGGGAGTCTCAATTTTGACGCGTTTTTTTTTAAAAATTGTCTACACAATGCAGGAGTAGGTTCAAATTTCTGAAGGATTAAGGTTTTTTATTTTGTCATGATTAATATCACCATTTTTGAGTATGGAATAATATTTAAAACTTTTTCACCTAACCAATTCAGCAAAATCTCTGGCATATAATTATCTAGAAGACTTTTAGCTACAAATTTTTGTTCTAAAAATAAAAATAAAATTCAACTTTATGGTCACTGGGAATGTTCACTGTAAATGGGTGAATGTTTTTAATTAAAGAATCTAAAGAGAAAGAATTTTATTGTTAATTTTAGAATCAATATCCGTAATCTTTTCTCTGAGTAATCCGTAACTATACTCTATCTCAAAAAAATAAGCAACAAATAGTAAAATTATCATAACTATAGAAGGAAAAAGGTTACGGTAACGAAATCTGCATATGCACCTTAAACTGAAATGCGTCAGAAGTTCAGCAGTAAAATATTTGCAAAACCATACATAATGTGTAAAGAGATAGATATAAAATCAGGTTTAATTCGTAAGTTGCTAATTTCTTTCAGGGCTTTGAAGTGAGTGAGTGAATATTAACGTCACACTGTTCAGTTACACGAGGGCTTTTGGCGACAACCACGTAATTTTGAAACATGGTCAAGTGACGTGGACGACACCTGATCTGGCACCCCCTCTCCTGACTACCACACCAACGGGAGGACGTTTCAGCTCTCGACAGATTTAAATTGCATCCCTACATGGCAAGTCTTTAGTGGTACTAGGCTCGAACTCATGACATGCCTGCCATGATCCGACGATACTTTGACCACTGGGTTACGGCAGCCTGCGCTTGTCTTGAATATTGGATTTGATGGATCAGCAATTGTAATCTAAAGATCTTAAGCAAAGGCGATGAAAAAATTAATTTTTTTATAGAATTTTGCATCTTGATGACATTTTTGAGACATAAGGGGATTTAAGCATCATAAATATATTAATTTTTTCACCTGTTTTCTTACAGAAAGAAACATTGTGATTTTACATTTCAAACTTATAAAAAGAGTATAACATTATTAATAAAAATATTTTCTTCTATTATTGAAATTGAAAATAAATGATACAGTCCTATATGCGTGTTCAATGTCTAATGGCAAAAATGACATAAAATGTGCCCTTGAGGTGGGTATGCTGTGTAACAGAACATCATAAAAACGCGTTTTCTCTTAAAAATTTTCGATGACTTTTTTATTTCAAAAATTAAGTTTTTATTATAGGTATTACATACGAAAATGCTCTTTCTGATTATTTATCGGAAATGGCACATGAATTTCCACTCGATGATAGATTGAGATGACTAATACTGATACTGATTTACTCTCTAATACTGATACTGATTTACTAATTCGTTTTCTTTTATGATGGTACCAAACTTAAGCCATTGGTCCCTGCTCTGAAAAGGCAGATTGTAATAATAATGTAACTATAATACTACTTATTTCGAGAACAAACTAAGAAGTGATTGAAAACAATATTAAGAGATGATATAATAGATAAACAAATGAAAGCAGTGTTGCCAACCTTATTGAAGCGCGTTGTATAGAACCATCTTTACTTATTTATAATACTTTCTACAAATATATATATATATATATATATATATATATATATATATATATAGATAGATGATAGATAGATAGATAGATGATAGATAGATGATAGATAGAAGAGAGAGAGAGAGAGGAGAGAACAATTGAGTATCTTGTGGTACAGTTATTTTTAAAAAAATTATTTATTTTTCAATTTTCATTTTAGTTGCATTATTTAGTAAGAGTAATTTCACTGCATAAAAATATTTAGGATACGAGAGGATTCACGTATAATAAAAGAGAAAAAAATTAGTAGCTGTTCTCAACAGGAAATTGGGACGTCATATCAACAAAAGAATACACCTTTTAAATCCAGTTTTTATTATTTTAACCCCAGTTATATAATGCTATTTTAAGTCAATGCATATTCAAAAAACGTGTTGCATTTTTAATTTCAATATTTTTTAAATAAATTTCCAATAAATAGTTAAAAATATTTCTCCGGAAAAATTAATTTTCATGATTTTGCTCTCGTCTCATATTTTTTTTTTTTTTTTTGGGAACTCCAAAATTTTCTATCTTTACCTCTTTGATATTTTTATTAAATCTATAAAAAACACCCTCTTAAAAGAGGTTAGAAATATATTTCGAAGATCAGCTATACATATACACGGCTTTCTTAAAATCCAAGATCCAAAAAAAAAAAAAAAGAGAAGGCTTCAAAATATTTTTGTTTTATATACACACACACACACACACACACACACACACACACACACACACACACACACACACACACACACACACACACACACACACACACACACACACACACACACACACACACACACACACACACACACACACACACACACACACACACACACACACACACACACACACACACACACACACACACACACACACACACACACACACACACACACACACACACAGAGGAGTAACTTTTGAGTAAAAAAAAGTGCTCCTGTATTCTCATTTCTAACGACATTTTCTCTTGTTCACGCGCGTAAGTGTAAGTATGCATTTTCTAGAAAAAAAAGATATTCAAAAACATGATTTAATGAACATTTTGAAAGCATCAATAAGTACGATTGAGCTTACTCTTAATTCTAAAATTATCATAAACCTCAAAGTCTAGAAATGCGGAAACAATTGAAATTTCTTCTAATTTTTTCTCCCTTTTGAACAACAAAAATTTTCCTTCTTTCTTCTTAACATTCATAAAACAATTCACTTTATCAAAGGGTTCATCACAGACAGGGGAAAAAACCAGTACCCGACGGTTAAAGCGTGGGCTGGTAACTAAACCTGTTATAGTTTGGAAAAATACTTTTCAAGTGAATTCGCATTTCTTCCAGATTTTTTAAGGAACTTTTGAGACTCCTCGTCCAATCATCGCATAAAATGGATAGGAGTACAATACCATTCAATTGCTATTTTTAATTGATTTAATTTTTTAAAAAAATTGCAAAAAATGACTGTAATTGTACTTTAAGTTAAATCGAAGGATTGAAATATAAAATTGAAACTTATTTTAGTTGTTATTCCATAGGTCACAGAGGTAGCGAAACTTTATGGATCAACGTGTCATTTTTTATAAACAAATATTTAATGAGGTACAGATGTGCCGTCAAACAATTTTGACTTGTGATTATTAGGAAAATAATAAAACTAAATACTAACAACTAAAAACTCTTAAATTACTACGAAAAAATACATTTTGCACTGTAAAGTAGTAACTGTTTTAGTTATACGTGTAATTCAAATTAAAGTAACATTAGTGCGACTTCTGTTGTAGTAGATAAGATGACAAATAATTTATATCAGGATTATAAGATGTTACTTTCAGTAGAACGCATTCTGAATTGGAGTCATCTGCCACATGGTTTCTAAGCGAGTCTTTAAAATTATTCATCACTGAAAATAATAAATCGCAGGCATAGGCAGATGAAAACATAATAAAATAGCATGAACCAGCTTCAAACAGTTAAATGTGTCCAGAATCGAATTCCATGTTTCCAAAATTTTGTTACTTGCATTTTTACGTACATTACTTGTTAATCTTTCTGTGTTTCAATGAGTTCCAACTTTTTCCTTGTTTTAATAAACTTTTGAATCCATATTGAACTAAACTGGAAATCAATCAATTGCATTCAAATTCTTCGATTTCCAGTCAAAGAATTGGGGGACAAGTTCAGTTTATCAAGTGAAGTCACATCAGGGTACATAATAAACTTGACCGCGTTTCTGATAATTCTTTGAACTGAGAAAATCTCGCTGAAAATTCCTTCATTAACAAATGAATTACGGAAATATTTTAAACTAAAATGCAAATTGTTTTGTTCGGCGGTGTGCCCAAAAAAATGTGTCCCGTGCCGTTAGTGGCACGCGTGCCATTGGTTCGCCATCCCAGTCATAGGGACTCTAGAAATAAACTGATTTTTTTTTCATTATGATGTAAATGTCCCTGTAAGGTGTTTAAAAGTTTAAAAAAAGTTATGCCAGGGACCGTCAACCTATCACAAGGGTGTTAAACTTGGCACGAGGTACAATTCTTAGCGGCATATATACTACACCTCTCTAAAAATTAGTCAATTTTTGAGTAAAGTTGATAATTTTGAATTTGAGCTTATTGAACTAACATCTTCAGAATTATGGAAAGAAAAAATTAACGGAATTATTAAAAAATGTGCGAGATAATTCCAACGATAAATCGACAACTATTTCAAATTGTTGGATGCCATTTCTGGAGAGATTTAATAGTTTGAAGAAAAAATTACATTTTTGATCTGGTTTCCGCTTTTGGTTCTACATATCTATGTGAGCAAATCTTTTCTCATATGAAAAATTAATTCGTATTTTAATAATTAAGTTTATAAAAGATACATAATACAAAGAATATGTATAATTTTAATTTTTTATTTATGTTAAAGGAATAGTTTTTGTATAGTTATTTTTATGCTAATAAATATCTTTAAATAATGCAGAACTAATATATAATAAAACTTTAAATATCTGTATTCTTGACACATATCCCCTAATTCCGCAGTCGTTGCTGCTTGAATAGAATTGTTTCAAATACTTCCTTCTGTGTGTGGCACCCTGAAACATATTATATTTAATATAAATGAATATATATATACCCTGAAACATATGATATATATTGATAGATTGGTTTGGCACACTACAGCTACAAGGTTGCCGACCCCTGGGATATACCTTACGCAACGAAAAGTTCTTCACCAATCGACTAATAAAGTATACTTTAAAGAGGGGGATAGTACCTTTAAACATTGGGAAAAAGATTTTTTTTTTTCAAAAACTTTTTTAAAAAGTTAATTAGTATAGAATATCAAGAAAGTTTTAAAGCAAACTACATCGTGAAATCCGACAGTAATTACGCCCTCAGTAGTGAAAACCGTAAGTATCGACATAGACTTTGTAATGGATGGCCGGGTCCCATCCATTAGTGTACGAGGGTCAGAAGGAAGATTAGCCATTGTCAAAACAAACTCAGTTTATCAACAATTCTCAACAACGTAATAAATTTCAACAACCCAAGTTAAGAAATGCACCAATGGATAAATATGGGAGCAATAGCGAGATAGATGAGATAATTGAAGATTTAATCATAAATCGGATCTCACGTACTCTTAGCATGTCCAGGCAATACAACTTCTAAGTATTTGAAGATAAGTCTAAGTTAATCTAATTCAAGACGACACAAATCCAATTTAACAACTAATTAACCAAAACGTCAATCTTAATTCTTAATCAAATAATCTGCGAAGCGCTCTCGCCTAGCTTTACTCTAATCACTAACTGCTATCCTTTTAGCTTCTAACCTCTCTCCCTTCGAAGAAGAAGAAGCTTGACATCTTTGGGAAACGGAACGCGAAACGTTCCTCCATCCCATATCGAAAGGTATTTGGGCCTTCTCCCTTCGAATTTGAAAATTAATCTTTAAATACAAGTCTTGATTTGAATAATTCACGTTTTCGTCTTCGGAGGAAAGTTTTCAACAGAATAATATTTAAAGAGCCATTATTCCCCAAGATGATTATTAGGAAGTACGCGAATAGACCCGTTACAACTTTAAATATAAAAACAATGTAACATAACAAAATTTCTGTTTGAATTCGTTTGATTGATTTCTAGTTTTATAAACTTTGTAACTTCGAAGTTACACGAAGGCTATTTGTAATTTCAAACCACGATGAAGTGATAAAGAGGACACCTCAGTTGGCACTCTATTCTCAAACCCTGTTTGATTTGTAATGTTCAATTAAATTTTATTATGTAATCTTAGACTATTCAATGTCATTACTGTTCAACAAATGATGAAGCGGAAATGATCCACATCTACCAATCTGATGCTATTTTGCGATGTATTTACTAGAGTGCAAGATCACAAAAAATACTTTTTCCTATAAAAATAAAAGTATTGTTTCTACCGCTGTTATTAAGGTATTCAAACACGTTCGGAGAACTTTTTAAAAAATTGCATACTAAAACATTATAAATGCTTTTTTTAAGGAATGAATATCAATATATATTTATATATATATATATATATATATATATATATATACAATCGAACCTCTATATAACGAACCTCTATATTGCGAATTTTTCTATATAGCGAACTTTTTCCTAGAACCAAGAACATTTCTCGATTTTCTTTGTAAAATAACCTCCCAAAAGCGAAGTGCATTTTCTATATAACGAACTTTTTCTCTTGTGATTCAATTTTCTTCTCCCTATTTTTGAAGTATTTCTGGACATTTCGAGTTATTCTCTTTCTTAGCACATTTTATGGTGATCATAAATCTTGAACTGGTTTTATTAGGTGCCTAACTCGCCGTGAGCAATATAATTCTGGGAGTTTCATCCGAGAAGTGCAACCTTTAACCCCCATTGTCCAACTCACTGGAAACATCTTCGATATCCCTTTTCACTCTCAATGGAGTCATGTCCTTGAAATAGTTCCCGTTCCGAAAATGCAAAACATAAGTGCTTGAGCCTCAAAGAAAAAAATTTAATTCTTCGGGATGTGGATAAAGGCGTCAAGAAACTTCTTGCAGTTTTTCTTTCTTTTTATAGGTAAGATATATAAAATAAATATATATTAATTTACAAAAAGGTGTGAATAATTACTTTTTTTTAATATATAATGTTTATGAATTTAAAGTTTTTTTGTATGTGGTTTATAAAGAAAATTGAAAGGAGAACCTCTATATAACGAATTTTCCATATAACGAACTTTTTTTCGGGATTTAGCGGCTTCGTTAAATAGAGGTCCAATGTATTTGAAAAAAATTATCTAAAACTTGCTAAAATCACAATTATAAGTGAAATTTTAGCAATATTTTTGAAAAACTTCAAAGCAATTAGAGGGAAAATAATAAACTTGCATTAGTAAACGCATTACTAAAACAAATTAAATGCATTTATCTAGAGAATGTACTAAAATTTTAATGCTTTGTTAAACTTTAAAATTTTTAGAGATGACCAAGTAAATATTATAAAAAATGTGAGTTTCTCTTTAAGAGACCATTATTTAAGTAACATGCCATAACTCACAAAATATTCATACAATAAGAAAAATTTTAGTATATTCTCTAAAAAATAATTTAAATAACAGTTTCAAAAAGTTTAAAAATAGGTTTGTAATATTTCAAGCTATTAGATTCGCCATGGCAGATTTTGAACAGTTTAAATATCCACTTCTGGTATATTAAAGACTCACTTCCGGTTTTTCTAATTTTATAAAATTGATTTTAACTTAACCCCTAGGTGACGTAGAAGCAAAACTAAGTATGTTTTGTGAAGCCAAAGGAGAGCTCTATTCAATAAAATAAAAAAAAAAATATGTGTTTTGACCGAATTTGTTTATTTTAACGTGTTCGGATACCTTAATACTATTAAATCTTTAGTTACTAAGAGTTATCTTCATCCAAACTGTTGAAAAAGTATTCGAATGGAAATTCTTGGAACGTAAAAGAGAATCTTTCAATTTGACAGCTTGGAAAAATTGTCGAAAAATATAGGATTTTAAAAACTGCAGTTTATATTATTTTAAGTGAGTCAAGTGTGAGATTTAATGATTGTGTGTGCTTTGTTAACCTAATAGATATTATTATAAAATGTCTAAATTTTAAAACAGAGTATGTGTTTCTGTTATATGTGCTTTTCAGGTTGATAATGCGTGAATAAAGAGATCAGAAATTGTCTAGATCTTCAACGAAAGAAGCTCGTTAAGCTCTAAGAAGAAGAAAAAAAAAGTTATGCATGAACGGCTACATTTTAAGTGTAAAAAGAATATATTTTAATGCAAAAAATTAAAACTTAATCTTCAAACTCGTTTTTTTCAGTTTCAAATTTTCACACTTCGCCACAAGATTAAAAAAAAAAAGTTTTCGGTTGCAGAGCTATAATATTGCGTAAGTATATAATACTTATAGATCTTTATCCTGTGCACCTCTATTTTAGGAATGGGATCAGCGTATTCTATTGTTGTAGTATAATGAATAGAGAAAAATAATAATTTTAATTAAGAAATTCTTTTTTTTTTCTAATTTTAAAAATAATTAAATAAGAAGTAAATTTAAAATTTGAGATGCATAGGATACAGGCAATTTTTAACTTCAATTTGATATAAGAATGTAAGATCTTCTGTATGTTTTTGAAAAGTTATCTTGTGGGAAACCGAAAGTAAGTTAATTTGTTATTGTTATTGTATTCCTATTTTAATTTGTTTAAAGCAGTTTTTTTCCTCGATATCTTAAATTCTGAATTTTTTCTGCACAAACTATAAAAACCATACTAAAATGAGCAAAATTGGCTGGTTTATGTGGAATCCAAAAAGTATGTCAAATTTCGAAAACTCTCACAAACTCTCTCTGTTTCCCCGTTAAAGAACTGAAAGTGAGGAATAGTTGTTTTTTTACTTGTCATATTTGCAGCAATTAAATGAGGGTGATTACCACTAATGTCTCTCAATTATTGAACATCGCCCCCTAAATAGACTTGTTTTCTACTATCTCATGAATGTACTATATATATACTTCAATGATTCCCAAATATAGATAGATACGCAATAGATAAATCATATTTCACTACTCAGGGCTCAAACAACGTAATTAGCATTTATACGTGGCAACTGGATTCTTGAGGAAAGAGTTTTGGATGGAAAAGTCGAATGATTTAATGCACTTTAGTTAATTAAATAACAGAGCAATATGTATAAAAGCATGTAGGGCAGGGGTGGCGAACCTTTATAGATCAACGTGCCATTTTTTCTAAATAAGTGTTTAATGAGGAATAGACATGCCGTCAAATAGTTTTGACTTGTAATTATTGGGACAATAATGAAACTAAGTACTAACAACACAAAATTCTATTTAGTACGAAAAAATACCTTTTGCACTCATAGTTATAAACGATTTAGTTATACGTGTAATTCAAATTCAGATAACATTAGTGTGACTTCCATTGCTGCAGATTGTGGATAACAAATAACTTATATTAGGATTGTAAGATGTTACTTTTTGCAGAATGCATGCTGAATTGCAGTCATCTGCCAAAAAGTTTCTAAGCAATGATTTAATTTTGCTGTGGTTCACTTTTTTTGACAAGAGGGTTTGTGATTTGTTTCAAAATACCGTTTTACAGACGATGTTCTGCATACCACTATTCCAGAATATAAATCACATACCGCTTTGTCGCTTTTACTAATAATGCCATGTTTCTCGGTCCACCAAATTTGAGTCTCTGTTGCACTTACTATCTTGCACTTTTTGTTCTTTTGCTGAACTATATAGTCACGTTAAATAACAGTTAAAAATCGTAAATATATAACACAGATGAACTTTAAAATACTGTTGTGTCAATGAAATTGACTATGCTATGTGTAGACAAACTTTACATCATAAGCAATTGTAGTCTACGACAACGACGCAACTAAAGCAAGACAATAACAAACGAATGTACTCCTGGCCACCCCGCGACCTATATCTCGCGTTTGTTCGTAATATTTCATAGTGAACTTTGAAGTAAAATGCAAACCATTTTGATCACTCGCGTGCCAAAAATATTGTGTCGCGTGCCATCAATGATACGCGTGCCACTGGTTCACCATCCTGATGTAGGGGATTTTTTCTAACAATTTCTAAAAATGTTTTCTATCATTTTACTGCAGGAATGAAAAATCATGAAGAATGTTATGAAAATTTTTAGTCATCTTGTTATTCTAAACTATATTTCACACCAATTTTCGAAAAAGTTAAAATGTTCGTTCTCCTTACTAATTTCAGAAATTTATCCTAATTCTGAGAATGAAAAGATACTTCGGACACAAAACTACCTGACAATATACATTAAATCGGCCTTGAATTTAAAACTTAACTGCAAAATGCTTAAAAATTTATAATATGAATTTTCCATTCAACATTCAGTTTTAAAGAGAACTTGCTGAATATATTAAGGATTTCTTTTCCAGAAAAAAAATAAGTTAGGTAAAATTAGTTAATTTATAATTTTCATAAAATGTGATCATTATGACATTTGAGAACTAATTTTAAATGTATTAGACCATGATACTCAACCTGCAGTTCGTTGGCCTTTTATGTGAGGCCCGGTCATGTGTCATTGCTTTAAGAGTTTCAATTATTTAAAAACAACGCACTGAAAATTTAGTGGGAAATTCGATTCATCAAGCAACCAAATCTATCAATTTGCTTTTTTTGGTAATAGAATGTAAACAAGAAGCTTGGTCATGGATGAAAGAAAATCAAATCAATGTTTTTTTGAACTTTGAGTGTTTTTTCCTAACTATGCTCATGTTGCCACCCGCGTGACATACCATCACATGTACGTGGCCCGGCTGGAAAAAAGGTTAAGAACCCCAGGATTAGACAATTCCTTTTTAGTCTTAATGTATTGTGACCAAGAAAAGTAAATGTAATAACATTGAGAAAAGCTGTAAAATCTTTGAATTATCTGAACGTGGTATGTGTTTGTGGTCTCAGGTTTACATTTAATTCAATTACATCGTCAATCATCCTCGAAAGCGCTTTTAAATTATGTGCAAAAGATTTCCCAAAATATGTATTGATTCGGTAATAACTATATATAGAAAAACTATAATAGGTTTGTCGTTTCTTAAGGTATCCAACTACCCTAAAATCATGACTTTTTTTTAAAAAAAAATTGACAATTGTTTTATGATTTTATTTTATAGGCCATCTTATTAGCTTTATAAAAATACGAAGTTTTTTATTTTCCATTCACAAGAACAAGCACTACAAGTGTTTTAGTAAAAGCAAATGCCAAAACTTTACATAGGATGTCAAACTTTCAAATGCATTTTACTCGAAATGTGTTTTTTTTCGAAAAACTCAAACGGGGACGGCGATTGCTCAAAAAGTTTTTAAAATAATTTGCTGAAATTTTTTTGTATATGTTCTGTATAACAGTAGAAGTGTTTTAACCTTCAGATTTATCAATCTACTGTTCATTACAAAACATTGTACCTCCAGGTACAGGGTTTGTAGCCGTAGGGCCTGGGTGGAACCCGGAGAAAACATGGAGCCACCCGCGCATGGGGTCTCTTAATAGCGCCGAGCGAAGTCTCCCGTGAGGTCGGTAGAAGGGAAAGAGAGGTGAGGGCCTCTGACCACCCCAGGTGGCTTCCGTCAACAGGGAAACTGACAAATCGTACGTCACCTGTATGGTCTGTTTAAAGCACGCTCTAATGACAAGTGTGCCATGATCTGGCCTTTGCCGATCAGGCGGCATTAGTAACAACAACAACATTACAACATTTACAGTCCTTTATGTGAATATAATCACTGTTTTTTAAAGCAATTCATATAATAACTAAGATAAAGTGCTCTAGTTTTTATAAAAATTAAAATACTTCTTATCCTGAAGGTCATTTCAAAAAGGAATAAAGTAATACATCAAAATTGAAAAATTGAGAATTTGTTCATAAACTTTTTGTGCAGAATAGGCTCCGTTTATGTAATTCTTTGTCAATTTTTACCCATTTTTTCCCATTTTAGTAGCAATAATTTATTTTTCTCTTCTTAATTTTAGCATTTTTTTTCTTAAAATGTACTAAATAAATCTAAAAACCACAAAAAAAATCTCCATTTTTTTTTTTAAAGTTGTTGCTAGTAGTCGGATACCTTCTTAAATAATCTTTTGCCAATAGTGAATAGTATGAAAACCCTTTTCCTCTGCTTATGACTTTTTTCAAGATAGGGGAAAAAATTAAAGCAGGAATTATAATTTCTGTCAGATGTTTTGGCAAACTCAGAAATTACTAAATCAAATTAGAGGTACACTGGTGAGCAAAAGTTAAAAAACAAACACATTTTCGAGGATTTTTCAAAAACAATTGAACCAATTCATTTGTAATTTGGTATGAAAGTACTTAAAAAAGCTACTAAAAAGATGACAATAAAAAATTAACGCTACCCACTCCAGATTACGATTTATGTTTACGAAAGCTTGATAGTTTAAAAGTGATATTACGAGATAACTCTAGTTTAATACCGGGGTATCATCGCCTCTGACAGCAATGTAACTCTCACGATTGACTCTAATGGTGTCTACGAGGCAGTTTATGAGGAAATTGGACAATGAATAGCACTAATTTTTTAAGGCCCTTCTTAAATCCTAAAGTGTTCAAGAAGGGAGATGAGACGAGTTGCTATTGCTCTGACAAGAGCATCCCTAACACAATCTATGGGATTCAGGTAAGGAGATCTCGCTGACCATTCTGTCCTCTAAATATCCTCAATCTCGAAGAATACATCGACTAGCCGAGTCTAGTGTGAATGAGCGTTGTCATTTATGAAAACGAACTGGGCATCAGCTGCCCCTCTGAAAAGCCTCACACAAGACTCTTAGATCTCATCTCTATACCTCAAAGCAGTCAAGGCGTCTCCTTGAAAGATGTGCAACTCTGTGAGCCCGTCCAACATCAGCTGGTCCAGAGTATAATCCCACTTCCTTAAAAGTGGTCTACTTCTACAATTTTTGAAGGATGACACCATGTCTCTGGTTCTCTTTATATATGGACAAGTTGAAAATCAGTGTACAGACTGAACCTCAATTCAGGGGCGGCTCTAGGGCCGGACAAACCGGACCCTTGTACGGGGCGGAAAATTTAAAGGCGGCATTTCGATCAAATTTGAGAAATATTTTTTTTTATTACAAATTTTTTTATATATTTTCTGAAATATTATTGGGGGGGGGGGAATTTGGTATATTATTTAACATATCTTATTTCCTTATTTTGTTCTCTATATGTTCAATGCTAGTTTTCTTTACTGTTGAAACTTTAAGGGTTTCGAGGCGGGAGTCTATGTTAAATCAGGAAATTTGATATGTTTATACATATTTCACAAGTAACTTTCTTCCCAGCCCGAAGTGAGGTCACAACGGACATTCCTTTCACCCATACGATGTCCGGTGCCAGCTATCCAAAAGAGGACAAGGGCAATTAGAATTTTTGGTAGAAAGAGAGCCACATGAGATGTTTTATATTAGTCTCGAGTGTAGTTACTATAAGTTAAAATAAAAGCTTGTGATCCCCACCATCAGTAGACTCTTTTTTTAAGAAAGTGACCTGCTGAAAAGGGCGATTCCTTCTCTTACATTTTACTCGTTTCAAATAAAAATAGATAATTTTGTTCTTAATTTCGAATTATTTTGAACCTTTTAAGACTGAAAATAATAAATAGAGAGAGTTGGTATGCTGCTTTTTTGTTCGCAAAAATTATTCTAGTTTTATAGGTGTGAATCTATGCGAACAATTCATCTTTTTTTAGTAATAACTTTTTGCTTTAGAGAGAGGGGCGGCATTTTCCATTTTTGTCCAGAGCGGCAAAACTACTAGAGCCGGCCCTGCTCAATTCATCAGTAAAGAGAACACAGGTCCACTGCTCCCTATGTCCAGGATGATATGTTCCCTGAACCCTGTCAGGTGGACTTTTCTGTGACCTGGAAGTAAATGAGATGTAGATCAATCGTCTACTGACATAAGGCCCTCAGTAAACAATATACCTCGAAACTGAGGTACTAGAGGCAGTGGAGGATTCATTAGCCAGTTAAGTAGTAGTTACCTAATTGGGGAGCATACCAAATTTAAACCTTAAACGTTCTTTTTTGGGGTTTATTAAGTCCACCCAGGTATTTGAATTACCATTTAAAAATTAAGGTTACCAAAAACCCCAAAATACTCAATTTGGTAAATTTAATCCCGTTGGCCCCTAATTAAATTAATTCAAAAAATATTCCAACTGCTCAAAATTTTTAAAATTAATTCCAATTAATTTTAAAAAATTTTAAATATAGTAAAAGTTGCAAGGTTCATTTTATGATTTAAGCACCTTTTGGGTTTTGCTACTTTTCCGCAAAAATGGCCATCTCTGAAACCTCATCTGGAAAACGGATTTTCAGTGAAACGAAAATTTTTCCCCCTCCTATTAGGCTTTCCCCTTCCTCAAAATAGGGTCGGGTTTAAGAGTCCCAGGGGTGGGTCAAATTTATCGGATTCCATTGGTTTAGGTATTCAGGGGGAGTTCACTCAAGGTACCCTAAGGACCAAGATTTCTGGAAAAGGGGAAGCGATGCACGTTAAATTTCGAAGGCTTAAACTCCTCCTGGGTTTTGTGGTGGGAGTTGGGAAGGGGGCCACTAAATACTCCCGTATGACCTTTTCAAAATTATAGGGTCCGTCGCCCCCGGGGCAAAACTAAAACCCACAGAGTAGTGTTTAAAGTTTACCTGTTGAGCAGTATACCTATCTTATCAATTTTTCTAATTTGCATAAAATAAAGGAGATGTATTTATAATTTAATTGGATAATTAAGAAAAGAAACTTTTCTTTGCTATGTTTACCAATTTTCATTAAAAACGGTTGAGTAATTTCGGAAAATTTCACGAAAATATGATTATGTGATCGATAGTAATGTAATTATTATTGGATCGATGAATGAATTAATAGAATATTCAGCCAACTTGCATCTTAGAAGTATATTCAAAGTGGGTTTTAGAATTGATAAATTATGATAAGTTCACTAATATATCCTTGAATATATTCAATTTGGTAGAAGGGAGAATGCAATTTAAAGGTAGGATTAGGACTAGGCACAAATTTAAGAATTTATTCAGGTTAGCTAAATCTTGTAAACGGATGAAAATGAAATGCATAACATATATAAACAAATTTATTACATAAATTAATGTATCTCTAAGTTTATTTTTTTATTCATTATAGCACAAAAAAATATAAACATTTTAAAATTTGTAAAATTGGCATTTAAATTTGTTATAAGAATTTCTTTACTTTCGTTGCCCCAAAGAATTTCCTTTTCAATCTTTCTTAATTCGAAAACAATACTTTCTGTTAATAATAATAATTAGATTTCATTTTTAGTTATTCTAAGAGATTATGAAAACTGGAGTAAAATAAAGGCATTTTTCTCTTCACATACTTCAGCAACAAAGAACCTTTAGTATAATTATTCATTATTCCTTTTTTAAAAGTTTTTCACACCATTTTTTATTTTTTAAATTTTTCTTTCAAAGTGGGAGAAACAATGCATTTTTTCCAAATTTTATTATTTTGTTAAAAGAAGAAACTTCAATATGCTCTTATAATACTAATTATATCCAAATGAATCACCGTACGTTAAGCTGAAGAGCATTTTATTTCAATCATTTTCTTAATATCTTATTTCAATTCAACATTTTCGATTTATATATAACGTTTTATAATTTTATATAAGAATATTTTTCTTATTAATTTCTTTCTGTTTTATTTTTAAATAAAATTTATAAATTAAAGTAAAGAATTTTGCTATTTCGATTTAATTCATTTGTTTGCGTAACCTCTATATTTCTCATCAATGTTTCATTGTGACAGTTTTCGTCAATTAATGTTTTTGTGTAATTGATGTTTTAATTATCAGGTTCCTAATATTTGTTAATCGTTTATTATAGTTCCTTTGATTTAATTTTAAATATATCATTTTTTTAAATTTTATTTGTGCATACATACATACTCTCATGTATACTCTCACTCTTCACGCATTCATACATGAAGACGTTCTCAGTCATTAAAATACGCACCTGAGAAATGTTTTATGATGAAAACGATGCATTTGATGTATTTGATCATATGGTCCTTGTTACAATAAATGTGTTTACGCTGCAGTGGTGTGATTTCCGAACTCTAGATGACATGTGAAAGATAAAAGCGTAGAAAAAAAAGGATCTGTCATTCGGAAAATTCGGGTCTATGTATAGACAAAGTGGTGATAGATCTAAATTGCTCAATAACGTCAAAAGTACAGTTTTCTGAACATATAAACTATAATACTATGAAGAATGAGAGATTTGAATGTGCAAATTTATTCAAGAGTAGTGTAAATTACAAGAGTAAAATGATTAAAATTACAATTTCGTTCGATATGGCGAAAAAGACTAAATAAATCAGCATGTTTTGTAGTCACCATCACTGGCAATATGCGTGTACGTCGGCTCGCCTCTACAAGTGAGTAGCTTTCGTGTTGCTTCGAGTGAGTGAGTAAATAAATCTTTACATTGCCACTGTTCAGCTGCACGAAAGCTTTTGGCGACGGACCTCGTAATTTTGAACTGGCAAGGACAAAGCCCCCGGCTGGCACCACCTCTTTAACTACCCCCACCAACGGGAGGATATTTAGCCCACGATTTAAGGGCGTCGCTGCCCACATGGCGAGTCTTTATTTTGGGGCTGAACTCGTGACTCCAGCCACGATCCGATACCTTGACCACTGGCTACCGCAGCCGCTCGTTTACTTTGAAGTGCGATGCTAATTCAATCGTTTAAAAAATTTTTTAAAAAATCATTTATTTGTTATTGAATATACCAGGCGTTCGAAAAGTATTGCTTTTTCAAATACAGTGAAATTCGTTTATCACGAGTTTAACGTAAGGGGACTGAAATATTTTTTCGTGTTAAAAATTATCGCAAAAAAAAAAAAACAATCCGTATATTAAAAAACATTATGTTAATTATTACTTTTGATTCACACAGATCAGTGGTCTCCAAACTGTTTCAACTCACGGAACCCTTGAACTTGAAGGTGTTTTTGTGGAACCCCTAAAACTAGAAAGTGTTTTCGTGGAATCCCATTCCACAGATATACTTAGCAGAATATATCTCAAAATAATATTTAAAGTAGATTAACATGTTATAGATACTTTACGCAAACAATTAAAAAAAGTATTGAATTTATTATTAAAAAAATTCTAATCTAATTTTTCAATACAATACTAATTTGGGATCCAAGCGTCATCTCTACTCATGTATTACATTTAGTAACTGGGGTTTGTGCATGATTTTTTCACACAAATTGTTGATCCAGGTCTCTCTCTATATATATATATTGAGATTAAATACAATCACATTATTATTCCGGGGTTTTTTTGTTTTTTTAAATTTGTTTTTGACCTAATTTAAAAAATATATTTCCTTTACATAAAATGTTCTGAATGGCATTAAAATATTTATAGCTGTGTGAGAAATACTGTGCATTTTACATGAATTTGGTACCTAAAATTTAGGAGCTGTTCTTGCTTATATTTAGATTTTAACATCGAATTTGTTGATATGTTAATACATTGTTATACCTCTCCTTCATTATAGGTGGCGCCTGCGGTAGCCCAGTGGTTAAGGTATCGGACCATGGCAGGCATGTCATGAGTTCGAGCCTAATACCACTGAAGACCCACCGGGGGGCAGGGCCGTTAAATCTGACGGGGCTGAAACGTCCTCCCGTTGGTGTGTGTGGTAGTTAGAGAGGGGGTGCCAGTCATGTCGTCCACGTCACTTGACCATGGTTCTACTGGTCCGTCCCAAAAAACCCTCGTGGCTAACGTGCGCTTAAATTCACTCACTCATTCATTATTGGTGTTTTCCACAAATGCAAAAAGGTGCATTTTCCATTAGAAAAAATTATTTAGTTTTGAAAGACATTGTGCTGATAAAGAGTATAAAAACAATAGAATATTAACAATCTAGTAGGAAATATACAAAAAGATAAAACGCGTTTTAATATTCTTTTATCATATTATAATAAAAGTGTTGAAAAATAAAGTTATGACGCATAAATAAAATTTTCACAGCTTTAATGAATAGGATGATATTTATAGATATTTTTAATTATATACAAACTTCATACATAGAACGTGAATCCATTTTGCATACATATTTATAAGTTTATTTTCGATTTTTTTTGTGACCGGGGAAAACCCCGGGTATCCCTTTGGGGGTCCCAAAGGGTTTTCCCCTGGAACACAGTTTTAAAAACCACTGGGAAAAGGGAAAGGATATAAGCAGATATAAAAATCAAATTTTAAAAAAAAACTTAGGAAAAAAATGCAAAATTAAAAATTGAAATTTTCCAAGATTTTTTAAAAAAAAAGGTTTTTAACCTTTTAAAAAAAATTTTTTTTTAAATCAATTCCTACTTAGGTCAACAAAGAAATATTTTATTTTAAATTACTTTTAATTAATAAAATTACAATTAATATAAATAAAAATTTTATACAAAATGACGGGGAAAATTTCCCGGCAAAAAAAATGTTTTTCCCTTTAAATTTTCCATTTTTTCCCTTTTTTATATGGTGTTGGACTATTTTTTTTTGTTTGTTTTTTACTTATTAAAATTTTTAATTTAATTTTTTTAAAAAAAAATAGTACTTAAAAAATAACAATTCAAAATAGGGATGGGGGGTGCCCGCCAAAAAAGGTTCTTGAAAACCCCAAAAAATTTTTCCTTTCTATATATGTGTTGGACTATTTTTTTTGTTTGTTACTATTTATTATTTTTTTTTTAAATTTAAATAATTATATAAAATTTTTTTGAAAAACATTATTACATAAAGTGTCATCCAAAAAAAGTTTTAAAAAATGTTTTCTTAAGGGTTTGGAAAATATTTTTTAACTTGAAAATTTAAAAAAAGAAAAAAAAAAAACAAACAACACAACAAAATTATATATTAAATATTTATTAAATTAAATTAAAATTAAAAAAAAAAAATATATATATATATATATATATATATAAAAGGGGAGTTAAAATAGTGGGAAATTTAAAAAAATAAAAACACTTATTAATTTTCCGGTTGTGATTTTTTTTGCATTATCTTTTAGCATCAAATTATAAACAAATTGTTGATGTCGCCCATTTGTTATTCATTTCCCTTTGGGAATGTGCTCAAATAACTCTTTATTTTTCGATTGTCCCTTTTTGGATGATGGGGGCAAAAAGCTTTCGTTTTTTAATTTTCGTCGTCGGTTTAAAAAATACGAGCTTTCAAACTCCCAAAAAGTATTTATTCCCCTAATTGGGCTGTTCACACATTATCATCATCTAAAACAACGAATTCTTTTCTATACAGTGGACGGGTTTAATAATGAAAAATTTCCCTCCCCCAAAAAATCGTTTCCCGCAGCTAATGTTTTCCTTACTTTGTTCATTCCCAGAAGGAAATCTTTTCGTGTTAAACAATTTTCGTTTCGTGTTAAGGTAAAAAAAAAAATGCATAAAAAAACATAGTAGTTTTTTGTGACCGTGTTATATTTTTTTTTGTGAACAGAGATATTTTGTTTTAACCATATAGGAAACAAACGTGATTTCCTTTTATTAATTAAAAAAAAAAAAAAAAAAAAGATATTCAATTACGGCTTTATCTGTAACATAAAGAAAATATAAAAGTTTTTTACAATGCTTTATTACAGCGGTCGCCAAACTTTTTGACCTCACGGACCAGCTAATTCATCCCACGGACCACTAATAGAGTTTTTTAAGTGTTAAATTATTGTTATGAATTGAATTGTTTCAATGCATCTTAAAACATAACTTAACGTGATGCGTAAGTATATTTTACATTTTTCTGGGGACCAACGAAATTTTCTCGCGGACCCCCACTTCGGCGATCTCAGCTTTATAGCACTATTTCAGTTTATACACCCTTAGTTGCGGGCATCACATCGAGTCCATACGAAATCTCAAGCCCGTTCTATGAAGCATTACACGGTCGACAATCTGAATGGTCACTGTAATTTGACTTTTCATTTCATCAGTGTCATTAATTGAAGATAGGTATAAACAATGTTTTTCACGTATCCCTACAAGAAGAAGTCCAAAAGTGTTATGTCTAGAGATCTAGGTGGCCTTGGCTTCCAAACTCCAGTGTGTTGGTGTGACCCATTTACGCTGTGTACATGTGTTGCAGATTTAAATTCGGTAAACCATGCTACAACTTGTGTTTGTCCTTGCGGGGAAGCCATTTTGAAACGAGAATTTTTTAAAAAGTGGACGTTGTGCCATCTAATTCGTATTTTATTAAACAGAAACTTTAATCTTTGCTTTATGGAACATAAAAAAACTGTAAGTGAAATCTTTGTTTGTGATTATTTTTAATTAAATTGTGAAAGTATAGTCATACTTTTTGGTCACACTATATATCCAATTTTGATACATGAAATTCTAATTAATATGGCCAGCGCTTGAAATCTACATTAATGAATGAGGGAGAGAGTGAAAAAGCGTCAACTATAAATCAACACGAGGGCTATTGGTGATGGACCCCGTAATTTTGAACCTCCGTAAAGTGACGAGGATGGCACCTAGACTGGCATCTCTCTCACCTAACTACTACATCAACGGGGGGATATTGAGCTTAGACAGATTCAACGAGCATCGGCTCCCTCTATATGGGGGGGGGGGATTCAGTGGTACCAGGACTTGCAACTCTAGCCACGAGTTCGCGACCATAACCATTACGCTACCACGCTCACCTACATTGATGAAATCTTGGTCATTAAGAAATTAAATTATTTGCTGTAGGGTGTGTGTGTTCAATCTTTTAATTATATAGTAACTATTTACCAGAATTTCAAAAAATTTCGGTTTACATAGCTCCTGTTCATCATTCATGTTTGCATGCAATTTAACCGGTACTGTTTTTAAATTAATTTTTAACTACTCCAATTGCTGTTATCATTTTACCCAAATAGGCAGTTTTATGTTACAAAAAGTTATTTTATTAGAATTTTAATTCAGTTATGTATTATTTTGAAAGTTTCAACAACATCGTAACAACTTTTTTCGTATGTACCATTATATATTCTTAGCATATTGCCAAAAATAGGTATTATTTTTGATGTCATAGGAGAAAAGTCAGAAAAAATTATTTTCACGCAATAAATTTAAATTGCACTGCTTTCCCTTTTAAAAAAGAAGGGGGAGAGGAGTGAATTTTATAAAACACAATATCCGGTACTTTAAGATTTATATTAAGCACAATTTAGTTTTAATTAAATCAAATAGCTAGTAGCAATATACAGATAATTGTACATCGGCTTAATTCTTAAATGCATGTTGTTGACAACTGTCTACATTCTAGTTCTACTTAATTTTATTCAAAACCCTGAGAGTGTGTGTTTTCAAACGCAAGTTGATAACCATAGACAATAAATCCTGAATTCTGTGGGAAAGAAAAAATGTCACGTTTTGGTGGGTTAGTCATATATTGTTTTAGTATTTGAATGTAGTGCGTGATAAAGTTCAGAGTGTTGCTTGGAGAGGTGTTTTCTGATTTTGAGTTTCTAAAGAAGTGATTTATCTTATTAAAAAAATACTTCTCTCTCGTCTGTTATCAGTAAGCAATGTTTGATGATCATTGCTTGTTGTTGCATTTGAAAATTTTTTTGATATATGCCAGAACACTGGGAAATACTGTTTATTACCAAATGTCTACAAACAACTTTCTTCGAAATAATTGCTCAATATTATTACCTGAAATTTTTTATTTATTTTTTACATAACCTATGACTACATTCCTATAAAAATGATTTTTTAAAACTCAAAGCAAAAAAAAAAAAAAAAAAATCATGCATTTAAGGGTTAAAAGTCTGCGGAAAAATGTGCATGACAATGAAATACATTCGTGAATGATTAAAATGAAAAACTCTCAGAAAACAGCCAAGTAATTTTATATATATATATATATATAAATGAATTACATATATCATCTTTTTAGAGAAAACGATACAGAGCTAACCAATAATTCGGAATTGAAACAGAAGGAGATAACTGAGACTACAAGAAATATAGTTTTTGATAAAGAACGAGACCGGCGAGACGATTTTCTAGAATTTTGGAGACTAAATTAGGAATCATTAACCTCAAATCTAAGCGCATGACGTGAGTGAATGATGACACAAAAGAGAGTTCTTATTTTAGATATCATCGGAAGGAGGCGAAAACAATGGAACAAGACTTGACTTCAGTATTCACGCCCCAGTGAAAGGGTTCTATCGCAAATATATAAGGATGACCTGGAAAGGATTATTTTCTTTTAAAACACATTGAATGGCTTAGAGAAAAGTGGACTGAAATATGCTTATGGAGACAAAATAATTTATCTACTATGATCGCAATTGAAAACTATTGTAACGCTTTTATTGGCAGTATAAAAACTTTGAAAAACCGTACACTATATTTAACAACGATAAGATACACACACAAAAACTTAGAAAACCTTTTCAAGGGATGAATTTAATGAGCATTTGACGTGCATATAAATTTAATTAGTTTATAAATTTTACCAAAATGTGTACATAAAGATATACTTAAAATTAGTAGCTTATTAGAATACCCTTTGAAAGGAGGGTTTTTGTAAATTAAAAAGAAATAAAGGAGCACAGAATTTTTCATCCCATATAAAATATTTAAAATAAAAACAATTAAGAGGTTTTTAACTTAAATATAAAAAAAATAATTTTTCCCCCCAAATAATAAATAGCTATGCTTACTATGAAATATGTGATTAGATTTTACATTCTAAAAATCATTATTAAGATTAACAATTTTATTCATCAAGTCGCTGTTCACACACAATAGATATTGAAAATTTAATCAATCTACACTGATTCTTAGAACTTTTAAAAAAAATTAAGGTAAAAGGATTTCTCTTTTTTTATATCCGATCTAAGAGAACAGTGGTTATCTTTAAAATAATACGCCTTTCTCTCTCTCTCTCTCTCTCTCTCTCACACACACACACACACACACAAAACATTCTAAAGATAATAGTTACATTAAGGAAAGTCTTAAATAAAAAATATGTAAATAAATTCTCACACTTTAAAACAATAACATTCACTAGGGAAGTGGTTCGAAACAAGATAGTAGAATTCTGAGCAATACAAAGCGCATTTGTATTTATATACTAATTTCTGTGCAAAAATTAAAAAAAAAAAATAGTTTTTAATCCATATTTTATCTATTTTTAAAAATTTTTCCTAAGAATCATCATTTATGTTTCATCAAAATATAAAAATAAAAAAGGGTTTTTTTGGTGTAAACAGCCTCATTAGAAAAGATTAGATTGTTTTTCAAATTTTTTAAGAATCAGATATTTTAATAACAGTAGTTCCAAACGGCAGAAAATTTTATTAACTTAACTTATCTCAGTGGCGCGATAGCCCATGAGGGGCCAAGGCTTACTGTGCCCAACTCAGTATACGCGACCTTGGGTCCTGAGGTGCGTGAGCAGATGTTCTGGTCAAGCGGTCAGACTGACGCAAAATCCCCAGTATTAAGTTCCCTAGCTAGCTTGGTACTCATTTATCACCCACTGAAGGGATGAAAGGCTCAGTCAACCTTGCCCAGCCCGAGGTTTAAACCTCGGACCTGTGGTGTGGAAGCGCGGTGCACTAACCACTCAGCCACTGGACTTCAGAAAATTTTATTACTTCCACTAAAAAAAATTGTTTTTTGAGTCATATTTCAAATTAAGATTCATTAGCACACACACACACACACACACACTATGATTTATAGCGAAAAAGGGGCACGTCTTTTTTCTACTGTGTTTAATTTTCAGGTAAAATTTCTCTTCTAAAAATTTAAGTTCCGACGATGCTGAGGCTTCCCACTCAATATCAGTTCTTAAAAACAGCTTTATGTTCTCCTTATACACACGTCACTTGTAGGCTGCATTACTAACGCTCAAGATTTGCATGTGCACTGCAATAGTAAACATTTCCATGTTTTAAAGAGGCCTACGTATGCTTGAAATTTCATTTATATTGGATGCTTTCGAGATAGTGGTGCATTTTAAGTGATCTGCAGAGTATAAGGAAACACGCTTTAAGCCAAGGATGTACAAACTGGCCGGAATCACCATTAATTATTTTACTTCTGGCAACATCTTTGTCTTTTCATTTTTGCTAGTTAATTTTATTTCAAATATATTTAATGTTACAAAGAAATTTTTTTAATATTTCAGTGTAAACCTCAAGATCCCTCATGTAGCAATGATTGATATTTTGATATCTCGCTTCAAATATGCTTGGGTATAATAATAAAAATAATATACAAACAGTAAAAAAAAATGCGTTGCATATTCATAAAAACAATTCTGAATTTTTGTTGAATATATATAATGCAAAACGAAATTTCCTGAACAGGTTTAAGTGCATATATGCATACAAATATTTTCTGTTATCTACGCAGACAAACAGAAAAATGGTAAATGCTGATTGATGTAAATTTAGAATCATTGGATTTGGTTTTTGCGAAAAAGTAAATCAAACAATATTAATTCAATGCAATCAATGAATAATCATTCTTTGTAAAGATATTGAGTAAATATGAATGAAATAAATATAGTATAGGATACACATGACATGTTTTTTTTTTTGGCTTTCAGTAAGTCACATAGGCTTAATATCTGTGCAGCTCACCATTTGATTATGAAATATCTATATGAGGTTTAATCATAACAATCATTAGTTTTTTTTTGAAAAATTATTTAATTTCGCTTGAATTGTCATTGATTTTTAGTTTTCTCGATCTCTTATTGACTGATGGCAGAAAATTAAAAGCTTTTTAATAAAAATACCGAAACAAACGCACAAACGAGTAAATATCTTCAATAATTCAAAATATGTGTGTTTTCTATTTCTTAAATAAATAACAGTTAACAATACAGATTTTAGGCTATACGCGGAAACAGTTGCAATTTGTAATAAAAAGTTAAAATGCCTTTTTCTTTTCGTAAATTTAGATGGAAACTTTGTTTTATTTTTCTGGTAGTTTTGAGCAAATTTTCCCTACACTTTAATTTTCGGGATTGTGGTAAAAAAACACACACACACAAAGAAATATTTTTACATCGATTCAAATACGTAAAACCAACTTCGTATTGTTTGTATTAAACAATACAAAAAAAAGACAAGACAAAATATGTGAATTAAGCAATACTTAAAATACCACAAATTCAGGAGAAAAATAATCATAATTATTTAAAAGTTAAACTAAAGCACTTTTTTTTCCAATATCACATTTTTGAAATTTAAATTTTATTCATTTTTTTTAAATAATTAATTTTTTTTTAAATCAAAATTTTTTTTCAGAATTTCAAAACCTATCTATGTGGAAAAAAATATTCTCTGGTCTACAGATGAAGGGAAAAATAAAATAAAAAATCGATATTTTTATGTTAAATACTACCATAAGAAGAATGAAGTTTAAGTATTTGAGCTTTTTTTAATAATAAAAATTCAAAGTAACTTTTAAAGAAAAACAAGTATTTTAGTAGTACTTTTTAACATTTATTGCTATGAGAGGACACCTACAATATAGTTACAAGCAAAAAATACTAGGTATATTTAACATCCTCTTCAGTCAGGGGCGGCTTTAGGGCCGGACAAATCGGACCCCTGCCCGGCGTGGCAAATTTTAAAGGTGGCATTTGGATCAGATTTGAAAAGTATTTCTTTTTGTTACAAAAAATTTGATATATTTTCTGAAATATTATTGGGTGTGAATTTGGTATTTCATTTAACGTATCTTACTTTTTTTTTTATTTTGTACTCTGTATATTTAATGACAGTTTTCTTTTATGTTGAAACTTGAAGGGTGAGAGGCGGGAATATATGTTAAAGCAGTGGTCTCCAACCCCCGGTCCGTGGATCAAATACTACCGGTCAGCAAAGAAACATTAAATTAATTCTCTTTTATTTACTGTGGTATATTTTTCTTGGATGTGGCCTACTTTTTATGAAAATCACTTTATATTCCTTGTTAAATCACTTTATATTCATTTTTTGGTGTAGCTATATTTTATTCTGAAGTCACGATTAAATACAATCAAGTTAAAGTTATTAAATCAAAACAGTCTAAAATATAAGCAATCAACATCCTCCCCCTCAGCGGGCCACGGTAAAATTAACAAACGTTGACCGGTCCGCGGCGATAAAAATGTTTGGGGGACACTGTGTTAAAGTATGAAATTTAATATGTTTATATATATATATATATATATATATATATATATATATATATATAT
>BMAV01021362.1:126390-173067 GCA_019973955.1 Trichonephila inaurata madagascariensis | reverse complement strand
AATTGTTACGTTTACTAAAGCATTTACTACTATACAAAAAATGTAATTTTGTATGGTTAAGTGTTTTGAGTTGTTATATTTGTTTTATTATTTTCCCATAATCACAAGTAAAAATTTTTTTTAAGGCCGTCTATATCTTTAAAAACAATTCTTCGAAAAAAGGGCCTTGACCAAAAGGTTCGCCACCCCTGGTCCATGATGTGGTAGCGACGAAAGTGGTGTTTCCTTTCTGGTGATTTCTTTGCTTAAATGTTATGGCTTTATTTGGGGCCTGTCTTATATTTGGGTGTCTGATTACTTGTGATGGCGAAGGAGATTTGACGAGAAAGGAACGGGTGTCGTTGAAGGGGGGGAAATCCCATCTCCCACGCATAAAATAAATTGAAAGCACCAAAGTCGAAAAAATTGAACCACCATTCCAAAAAGGTGAAAAAGTTTTGCTCTTTGGGATGGCATATTCTCCTTCATTGTTTTGTTCTTTGCTTTTTCGAAAACGAATTCATCTAATGCGCCCAAATTTTTTACTCCACCACTTTTAATACGGTGAAATTGAACCAAAGTTGCCAATCATGAACCAAGGCTCAACAAACGAATTTTTTTAAAAAGGGAAGGAAAGAAGAGATTTCAAAAAGGAAAACAATTATAAAAGAACTATTGAAAAAAGGAAACTAAAAAGGGCGAAGTTCAAAAAAAATGTTTGATATTATACCATTTCCAAAACAAAATTTGGGGTTGAGGGGCCCACAAGGAAGATGAACCGATTTTAAAGGGCAACTTTTAAAATTTGGGTATATCTTCGGGAAAATAATTTTTCTCAGAGATCATTTTAGTAATCGAAAAAAAATGGGCCAAAACATCTCCACTTTTTGTCGCCTCAATTCAAAATGAGTTTGAAATTTTTTGGGGAAAAAAATTCGCCAAGTAAATTTTACTCGGGCCAAAAAGGGTAAATATTATTCCTTGATTTTTGACAGCACCCCGGAAATTCCCCCAAAGATCAAACAAGCCAAGTAGTAAATGTGATGATTGATAACCAGGAAGTTAGAGGGGAATCTTTTTTAAATTTAAAAAAAAACAAAACTTTGAAAATACAAGTGACATGATAGCAAATTTGGCTGATGGGTCGGGATTTTGATTTGAGATGGCAAGCTTAGATAAGCTGCCCCCATGGCAGGATGCCACATGTGCAAACCCAAAAAGATATCAAAACCAACCGAACCTTCCAAACCATTCGCAAACCAGTTTGGTACATGCAGCTTCAAGCAGGTAAACGGGGACTTTCTTTTACGCTAGAACGTGCTACTTTTTTTTTTTTTTCCCTTAATAATTAAAATAGAGAGGCGTACGGGGCTTTCCCCACCCTCTTTTTTAATTATTAGTCAAGAAAATTTGTAAAAAAAAAAAAAGCAGCTTTAAATTTTTTTATTATTTGTTTTTTTTCGTTTTTTTAGAGCAAAACTTTTATTCAATTGTCAAACAATATGTATGTCATGTTCAAGTGCCAAAATGTTTAATTTGGTAGCCATAACCTGGACATAGTGATCGAGTTTTTTGTTAATTTTGAGAGAAGCTTCTCGCAACTGGCATTACTGATGGCAGATTTTAAAAAAAATTCTCAACATTATAACAATGCTTGGTGACATTTTCAAAAAGTGGGAGTAAATAAAATATATTTTAATAAACCCAGAGAGCCGGACCTAAAAGTTATTTTTACAGCCTGGGTCTTTGAGCTAAAAACTTGTAGACTAGCGCTCAAGTTGGAATTCTATAATGTCTTCCCTTTTTTTTGGGGCCCTTTCTAGTAATTCAGTAAGCTTCCAGCTTGTTTTTAATTGGCGTTTTCGAATCGCTTTTTTTTTTTTCTATCGGGACCAGTATTTTACGCCCTCCCCCCGGTTTTCTAAATTTTTTTTAAAAAAATATAAAATTAAGTAAAGGGGGTATGAAGATAATTGAGACTGTGTTTTGCTTCCATACAAAAATTTGAATTCATCAAAAAAATTTAACCATTTGAATTAAAATCGATGTGTTTGGGTTTTCTAAAAACGTTTTTAAATTGAAACAAAAAAAAAAAGTCCTTTTTTACTTTCGTTTGAACACTGTATTTTTTTAGTTTAATATGTCAAATTGATAACTATATAAGAGTAGGATATTCTAATAAATTATATTTTCAGTATTAAAAAAGGAAAAAACATTTTAACTTATATTTTCAACAAACCCACATATACATTTAAAAAAAGAAGCACAAAATATGGAAGGGTTTACAAAACTTTAATATAAGAAAAATGTTCTACTTATACAACCCCCCACAGAAAAAATATTTTCCATAAATCTTATTTATATAACACTAGAACTTTAACCTTTATAACTACTAAAAATTAACACTAAGAAAAATTACTAAAAAAGTTGACTCAAATTTAAATTAATTAAAAAAAATACGTTGTATTTTTAGTCAATTAAAATTTGTCTTTTAGTTCAAAAAAAAATGTCATTTCGAAATATTTTTCATAACATTTTAAATATAATCACATGTAATCTGATTTGGAAATATATTTATAATAAAAAAATAATATTACTAAATTGATCTCTTTTACATCAAAAAAGAAAAAACATTGAAAAAATTTCCCAAATTACAAACCAAATTCCAAACTTTAAAATATTCCCAAAATTTTTTTTAAAATGCCTTTTGATACTTCTCCAATAACACAATTATTTATAAGAATATAACTATCGAATAGTATTGAAATTTCTCTTGATGTATAAAAAAAAAAAAAAAATGTAAAAAACCCCATCTGTTATATCAATTTTAACATGATGATTCCGAAAAAAGGAATCAAAAAAAAATAAACAATACAAATGAACCAAATTTTTTTTTAAATTTTGGGGAAAAATAAAAAGGAGGGGGGGCTCTAAAGGCGGACAAACCGGGGGGGGCATTTGGGCCGAATTTAAAAAATGCTTTTTTTTTTTTTTCTTTTTTTTTGTTCTAACGAAAAATTTGGATGAAATTATCTTCAAAATTTTATTTTTTTTACACTTTGGAAACGTGGAACAAAATTTATTTTTTTTTTAGACTAAATTAAAAACGTCGACCATTGCAAAAGTAAAATTTGAACGGTTTGGAAAAAAAAAAATTGTATTACGTGGGGGTTTGATTTTGCGGGGTGTATGGGAAACCCGTTTCCTGGGAATATAAGTGACATGTTTTTTTTTGACAAGACCCCCCACTGCACTAATAGGGGGGCCCCCCGGGGGAAATGGGCCGATTTCAGTGCTTTTTATTTCCCGGGAATGGTCAGGGGGCTTAAATAATCTAAAAAGTAGCTATTTTTTTTATTTATTTTAGGGTTTTAAAACCCTCGGCAAAATTTTTTAAGCTGCCCCTTTACTGAGGCAATTTACGAACGCGTTTCCCCAAAATTTTTCCTAGACAGAAAAATTTTTCGTTACCCCGCTGGGGTGAAACCCGTCCTAAGCATCTAAATTATGACACTTGGGGTTTTGGTATTTTGAAGTTTATTTTTTTTAAAAACCCACACGGGAAAAATCCACGGACATAAACAATTTGAAACACTTTTTTAAAATTTTTTTAAGGGAAAAAAAATCATTAAAAACCGAATTTTTTGACATTCGTAGAAAAGGGTTTTTTCCCTTTTCCTCTGATGGAGCTAAAGAAATACAATTTTTTCTTGTCGAAAGGAAATCACATACTTTTTACCCCTCAGGATGGAGCAAACCAAAAATTCGCCCTCTCGCCCAAGAGGTAAACCCCCCTGCCTCTGCCCAAAGGGCCCAAATTTTCAGAAAGGACTAGGCCGGAAGGCTTTTTTGATGACGTCACGGGGGGGAAAGTTTTTCCGCGCATTCGCTCTGTGGGGGAATTATAAAGTTTTGAACATTTATTTCTTTTCGGGCCCCCAAAGGGGCAAAAAATTTCCCATTTATATTGTTTTTTTTTTAATTTTACTGAGTTTTTTCTGATGAAAGTTATTGCATTAATCCCTTTTAAGAATGATGCATAATATTTTCCCGGAAAAAGGGGAAAAAAATCACCAGGGAAGGCTCCTAACGGTATAAGAAAAGTCTAAAAAAAAAACCCCGGTTTAATGAAAAATAATTTCAATCAGATAAAATAAAAAAAAAAAAAAATTTACTTGCAAAAAATTTAAAAAGGGGTAGAGCATTAGGGGGCCCAATATTAATAAAAATCATGTGAATTTAAAACATTTTGTTGGATTTCCCTTTTTTTCCTGTGAAATGACTTTTTTTATGCTCATGGGAAATCAATGAATCATAACAAAAAGAAAAATTATTAAAAAATGCATGCAAAAATATTTCAAATATAGAAATGAAAAAACAGTTTTAGAACCATAAAATATTATATTAAGGAAAAAAATAGAAAATTCTAGATTATACTTTTAAAAAAATATTCAATTTTCCCCCATTCAATATTAAAAAAATTTTAAAAAATAATTTCAATCCAATAAAATAAAAAAAAAAATGGGGAAAAGTAAAGCATTTGAGGATATTATTAAAAAAAAAACATAAAAAAAACAAAATAGAAAAGACAAACAGTTCTAGATACCACAGAAATCATATAGAAAAAATGGATTCTAGATTATACTTTAAAAAAATATTAAAACCGGGTTAAATTTAATTCTTTTCAATATTCAAAAAAAATTTTTCCAACCCAATAAAAGAAAATGGGGGAAAAAAAGTATTTGGGGGTTATTTTTACAAAAAAAAAATGCATATAAAACATGAACACAGTTTAGACTTCCAAAATTAAACATAGCAAATAAAATTTTAAAAAAATATATATACATTAGTAAATACACTTTTTTTATAAAAAAATCAAAAAAAAAAAACTTTTCATGGAATATATCTTTAAAATGAGGCAACGTACTGATTATTTTCCCAAATTTTAAAAAATTTTTCTTTGGTTAATATTTTTTTAAACTATTAACTTTTTTTTTTATGCATATGCTTTAAAAAATTCAAAAATTTATGCTATGGTAAAATATCAAAAAATCAAACAAAAGTTTTAAAATTTAAAAAAAAATAACATTTTACATACTTTGAATCAAAAAATTTTTTATAAAAAATAATTTAAAAGAATGACGTAAATAAATAAAAAATTTTTTACTTCAAATAAGTTATTTTGAAAAATTCACACGTTCAAAAAATGTATGTAGTAAAAAAAAATTAAAAGGGATATACATACAATGAATAAAAAGAATTGAAAATTGAATATTTAAATAAAAAAAACAGAAAAATAAAAAAAGCAAACTTAATTTAATTGGCCTTAAATTTCTTCATTTTTCGGTTATCCTTCAGGGTTTAAAAAATTTTTTCCAATCCTTTTTTTTTGGAATAATTATTTAAGCATATGTTCCCAAATGTAACGAATATTTTTTTAAAAACATAAAAATGCGGGAATGTTACAATTTACACAAGGTAAATGAAAGAATGCAAGACATTCCAAAAACTCGTGAAATTTCCCAGATACGCTTCTGTTATGCTTGTAAAGCAAGATAATTGGAAATAATTTTAGAAACTTCGATTGAATGTTATCGATATTAAAAATTTTAAAAGTTTTGGGTTTGAAATGATTTTCCCATAACAATACCCGGGGCTTTTTTAAACCCCCTTCCAGGTCTCAAATTTTTTTGTCCCTTCGATTTTTTCCGGGGTCGAAATTTCTGTTTTATTTTTAAAAACAAATGTATGCTTGCAATTCAGAGCATTCGAATTTTATATTATGCACACAATATATATACCCCGCTATATACATTAAAGCTTGATACTTTTTCTATTGAAATATCATCTGGTTTATTTCAAATGTTTAATTTTTTCCGTTGAACTCTGCAATATCTACTTTAACGAAAATATCTCACCTGAAGGGATTTGAAATTAAATTTTTTTATGAGAAAATTACCATATTTATTTTGAGTGCAAAGTTAACACATTTTTAATGCGCAAATTTTTTTTTCAGCTTGCAAAATTTCCTGCACGGGACATGATAATTTGCTCCGGGCATTTGCCCATTTCCCAAACCTGGCTTCTAAATTATCAGTTTGGAAACCCCTTTCCCCCGTTAAAACATATTTGAAATTTGCCCGTCAAAAGATACCCTTTTTTAGTTCTGGGATGGGATTTACCTTGCCTCCCAAAACAAAAAAAAAAAGCCCCCTTAAACAAACCCTTTCGTTTTTTTTTTTTAAAAAATTTTTCCCGCAGTCCAAAAAAAATGAACAAATTTTTTGAAAAAAGTGAATCTTATTTTATCATCCATTGTTTAAAAAAGGGAAAACTGATTTTTTAATTTGGGGTTTTTCCCCTTTGTTGGACTTTTTAAAATTCATTATTTGCCAGAAATCTAAAAAAATGTTTGATGAATATTGCAGTGTTCCCCAAAAATTTCTGGGTAGCCTAATTTATCTTTTAATATATTAAGTGCAGTCACATTGCTTTTTTAAAAATTTTTAAAACTAATTTTTAAAATTTTGTTTCTCCCAAAAATTTTTTGGTTTTAAAAATTTTAAAAAAATAATTTAGGAGCTAAAATTTAAAAAATAATGTTCATTTATTCGTTATAAAAATTTTAAAAAATAAAAAAAAGATGCTTTTCGGGGTTTTTAGAAAATTTGAAGGATCAGGATACATTAAAAAAAAGGAAATTTAAAACATCTTTCTGATTTAACCAATTATTTCGTTTTATATTTGATAAGATGTTTTCAAAAAATAAGGGTGTAAATTTTTTTTTATTTTTTAGTTTTTTCCCAATAACACCCCTATGGTACCATTACACAATTTAGGAAAAAAAATTTCTATTTACTCTGTTATTATCCCCTTACAATGCAAAAAACTGAAAACCCACTTTTTCCATTAGTGACCCAAAAATTTTTGGGCATAGAATGCCCAAATCTTCAGCATTCATGTTCTTTTCAAGGATTTAATATACCATTTCTTTTTTTTCTCAATAAAGAAGAGTATAAAAAAAACATTGAATCGTATTTGCTGCTTCTCCTTTTCCCGTAAACCCCCCTTTTTTTTTACAATTTTTATGTAAACCTTGGTTTTTGGGAAAAAATTTTATCAATTTGTAATATTACCTGTTTTCTCATGGTCTTTCAGTTCTTTACACCTACCTCGTAGATAATTTTTTTATTAGGGGTTGACAAACCTGGGTAACATTTAATCCAGATGTAACTCTCTTGGGAATTTTTCACACTTGGAAGAATTATATTCCCTTTTTTCTTAATGGAAAAAATGGGTAGATTTAATGTACATGCAAAAAAGAAAAACCAATTTTAAAAATTTCTTTTTACTTGGGGTATATTTATTCAAATTTAATAATTTTTTGCTCAAAATAAAATTTTCTGCCCCGAAAATTTTTTAGCATTTAGTTTTCAAAATACTTTTCCCCCTGATTGAATAGCCATAACATGATGAGGAAAAAGGGAAATTTAAAGGAAGAGATTTTTTCAAAGACATTTATACTGTATTAAGAATATTTTAAAATTCGTGTTTATGTTAACCAGGGAGGATTTTATTAAAAATTTTTTTCCCCGAAGGTATATTTAATTCCAAAATTATTAAAAAAAAAACAAAAAGTCTGTGTTTTGGGAGGGGTTTTAAAAGGAAGGGTTTTTTTTTAACCCCAAAAAGAAATGCAACTTTCACCCAACCATGTTTTTAGAACATTGTTTTTTGATAAAAAACAGGAAAGGGATTTTCTCGCATTAGCAGATTTTCTTTTTAAAAATTCAAACTGGGAATTTTGTCTTTCTTAATGAAATTAGTAAAAAAGTTTTTTCGTCTAATTGTTTCATTTTTTCCCTTTTTTGTTGAATTTTTTCACCGAGGGGTTTTTTTTAATTTTTTTTATTCAAGTAGGATGGACAACCGGGGTGCAAGGTTAATTCTCTGGGTAATTTTGGATTTTAAATTTTTGGGGATTTCTACAACAATACCATCCGGGGTTGTAATTTTTTCTTTTTTTCAAATTTTGGGGAAATGTTTAATGCACATTAAATTTGTTGGGATTTTTAAAATCCTAGGAATTTTTCCCTTTTTTTAAATTTGTAAAAAACTGTTCATCTTTTAAAACGAAACACAGAAACGTACGGCTGCCCCGGTTTATTAGAAACAAATTTTACAAAAAATAAAGAGGCATTATGAAAAAGTGTCAGCTTTGGGGTTGTTTTTAAAAAATATTTTTCAGTTAATTAAAATTTGACAGAAAAACAAAACACTAATTTTTACTTTAAAAACACTAATTTCTCTTTAAACCAAAAATATCTTTTTTTCAAATAATCAAAGGGTGTTAAAATATCGTGTTTATTATATCGTGTTCTTTAAGACTCAAAAGAATAAAAATTCAATGATAAGAATAATACAAATATCGTACCTTTTTTTTTTTTTTTAAAAAACCTTTTTTTTTCCTTTTTCGAAAATCCCGTCAATTTATCCCGAGTAATGAATATAATTAAAGTGGGGGTATCCTATCAACTTTTTTCGAATTTCCAAAAGGGGGGGGGAATGTAATCGTTTCTCCCCCAAAAATTTGTCCCCCCTTTTCCACGTGACCGGTTTTATATCAGTCCAGTGTCGGGGCTTACTCCCCAGGGGGGGCCTTTGGCCCCTTTGGTCGGAAACCACCCCTCGGGTCCCGTCCGCTTTTTCCCCCCGAGTAAGAAAAGTTCTAAAAAGTTCGTTCGGGGGGAAAACGCGTAATAAAAAGAAAAAAATCACCCAAAGAAAAGAAATTTTTTTAGCTTTGTGGGGGTGAAAGGGAAAAACCCTTGGCGGTTTTGGAAATCAAAATTTTCCCGTCTATCGGGCATCCCTTCCCGTATTGAAAGTATTTGGGTTTTAAAGAAATAGCATTTCGTAGAGAGAGAGAGAGCCTCTGATCAAAGTTCCGAGATCTTTATTTGTGTGAATAAGGTAGTAAGTATTAATACTTAAAACTATTGATTTAATTTTTTAAAAAAAATTTTCGGATACATGTCTTTATTATGAGCTATTTAATTGAATTAGTAATTTGAAGAAGGGAATGAACCACCAAACTGTTTTAGGGAGATTATTTTTAAGCAATATCGCAACGTTCTTTATTCATTTTTTTTCTTAAACAAACTTTCGTGTGTGCGATTCTTACATTAATATTTATTTATATTTATGTAACATTAATATATACAGCAACTCCATAAACAAGAAATCGGTAACAGCATCTGCAAAATAAAGATAGTGTGACATATTTATTTATTATAAACTAAATAAAAAATTTTTATTCGAATTAGTAATAATTTCTTTCTTCAGAATAATTATTTATTCCTTATAATTACTTCTTTCTACAGATTTTGTTACTAACTACATTTGAAAATTATTTATCAAAACATTTGGGAGATTTCATCTGAGTTCAAAGGTAGAATTTAAAATTTCTGTCTGCCTTCACAAAATTATACTAAATTTGCAGGGAGTACGGATGAAAATACACATTTGATACACTAATATTTTTAATTGTTTTCAGTTTTATTAATTGTTTCATGATATACATTTTTAATAAAATGTACATACAAGCGTTTAAAAATCTGAAAATTTACGAGTCGAAGCTAAATCGAAAATTGAAGAAAAAAACGGTATATATTTTCCTTATTTTGTGTAATAATTATTGATATTATTTAAAAATAACTTGTTTTTGAAATTTTGATGTATTTCCGAGAAGGGAAAAAAACCGGGAGATCAGAAACATTAATTATTACGTTAAGGGTGACAAATGTGCACAAAACAGAATATTTCGCTTAGAGCAGCGTTCGGCAAGCTGCAGTTCTTCAAAATTCTGCTGTTATATACAGTTTAAAATTATGTCTGCTAAAAAGAGTTATTGTTTTTCTTTCAAATTTATAGATATCTCTTGAAAACCACTCCTATTGACATGCACATTTAACTATTTGACTGGCTTACCGACAGAACTTATCTTTAAATGTGTATTTGATTTAACTCTTTTGTAATTTCCAGTTATATATTTTTGCTTAGTATTGTGATTCTGGTATTTTATTTAATGTTTCTTATTTGCTACTGTGTATGTTAAATGTCAGTTTACTTTTATGTTGAACCTTGAAGGGTTCGAGGCCGCAGTATAGGTTAAATCATGAAATTTGATATGTTTATACCAACTCCTGTAACTTTCTCCCCGTCCTGGACTGGGTTCACTACGGACATTCCGGACGCCCATAAAATATCCGACGTCAGCTTACCAAAGAGGAGACAGAGGCAATAAAAGTTTGTTAAAGGTAGCGAGCTACAGATGTTTTATTTTACTCTTGAGTAGTTACTTGAAGTTAAAACAAGCTCTTGTGATCCCTGCCATCAACAGACCCTAGTTAAAAAAAATTGGCTCCACTGAATCTTTTAGATTTAGCTCGTTTCAAAGAGCAACAGGTAATTATGTTTTTAATTTCAAATTATTTTGTATTTTCTTAAGACTTAAAAAAATATACAAATACAGTAGGGCTTTTTGTAAGGTACATCTCTGTAAATATATATATGTATATACAGGGTGTCCAACCTTAATGTGACCCAATAGCTAATTCCCGAACCGTTCGGCTTAGACATACACTTCCAATTAGAAAAATGTTTTTAAAAAAGGTAAAGAATGTTTTTACGTGCTTTTCGAACCAAAACCCATTTAGAAAAAAATTACAAAAATTAAATTTTTATGCGATCCCCAGGTCCTATCACTTATATTGAGGAAAAGAGATGCAGTACACAAAACCAAAGTAAACACAAAAAGTTTCATTTTATTACGATAAAAACTGGCCGTTATGGAACTTTGAAAATCATACATTTAATGCATGTTCTGAGCAATTTTCAAGAAGCTAGTAAGGGGCCGTTTCCAAAGTGAAATTAATTGGAACTTTGCCAGGAAATTTTCACTCTTGCACGTCACTCTTATGTAAATCGTTTTTAAATTTAAAGTTAATATTACAATAATTCAGTACTTAAGAAATAAAATTTATTATGTGTACATGTAAAACATTGACAAAATAAAATATTTTGGAGTAAGAAAACATTTCAAAAGTGATTCCAAAAAAATAGGTTTATTTGCTGCGGCATCAGACTGATTTGCTGCGGTACTGATCATGGCTAATATTAAAAATCTCTTGTGTAGTAGTTTTCAATTGCATACAGTCGTATTCTAATATTACGAATTCTAGTACGGGAGAACGAGATGTATACAAATGAAGAATACTGCGAAATGGTACTGTTGTATGGGCAGTGTAATCGAAATAAGAGGCGGTAAGACTTTATGCCATTAAATTTCCCAGTCGAAGACATCCATCTTATTGTACAATTGCCAGTGTTGTTCTACGCTTGGATAAAACTGGGAGTTGTCATAGACGTATTCCCTTATCTCGTGCCACACCTTCAGCGGATACCCGCTGAGGATGTTCTAGGATATGTTCTGGCTCATCCTGAAAGTAGTGTCCGGGATGTTAGCAATGCTCGTTCCTACTCAAAATCGACGATGTGGAACATATAACATACGTACGGTGCATATCCTTATCGTCCAGTTCTGGCGCAGGAACTAATGCCGGAGACCAGGAGCATCGTTTTAATTTTTGCATTTTCGTGTTAAACACACTGGATGAAAATCCAGATTTTTTGAATGAAGTTTTGTGGTCGGATGAATGTCAGTTCTCGAGGTAAGGCACTATTAATACACAGAATACGCATTATTGGTCCCTCGAAAACCAACATCTAGTGCGACCGAATCACCACCAAGTGCGTTGGTCGGTGAATGTGTGGTGCGGAATATGTAAGAGCACCTTAATTAGCCCAATGTATTTCGATGGACCTTTAACATCAGAATCATACACGGAAATTTTATCTGGACCGTTAGCCGATATTTTAGAAGAGGAAGTTTCCTTACGGGATTTGTCACGCATGTGGTACCAGCATGATGGTTCATCCGCACACAAATTTGCATAACCAGTTACATTTTTGGCGCAGACATTTGACACTCAAATAATCGGCTACAGAGGTCAAGAGGTTGCAGAAGCTACAGGCGGAGATTCTGACGCGGGTTTGGTACTGCCTTTCTGCGGAAGGCAGTCATTTTGAACATTATTTTAATTTGGTCATTCTCATATAATAAAGCCCCTCATTCATAATTGGCGCATCATTCCACATTATGCTATAATTTGAACGGCAAATCCTGTATTTTTTGCTACTATTTGTTTAAACAAGCTGTTTAAATCTTTTCGGTATAAGTTGTGTTTCTTTAGTTTAACTTTTATTGTTTGCCATACAGAAATACAAATTGTCAATCTATGTTTACTACGATGTTTTAATATTACTATGATGTTTTTCTTTTGCTCTTTCTATAGATAGTGAATTACTGTTCTCTAAACTCAATTTATACACACTGTGACGTCCCTCGCGTCTTTCGTTAACATGACTCTTATGTTCTTGACGGCACGATTAATGGCAAAACTTTCCAACCAATACCAAGAAGATAAACGATCATAATATGTAAATGAGATATACTATAAAAGGATAGGGTGGCAAGCCTAGATATAGCGCGGCAGGCTCAGAGATAGTATTGTGGAATTTATTCTGATCGATAGCGTGACAAAAATTAGTGTGAAATCTTGCGGATCAAGAATTAGCAGTCAAGAATTAGCAGCATTGCGGATCAAGAATCTTCATATATAAAGTTTATAGATAATATTCTCTTGGTCAAGGAACCAGAACTGAAAAAAAGGGAATATTGGATATAAGTAATTAGATGAATAGGATTATTTATGATAAATTGAGATAAGAGGATCTAGTTGCGTGATCCCGACTTAAATACGTGATTTAATTTGGCTTGACTCTCACTTTAATTAAAATTGTCAAATTAGAATTTAAGTAATATAAGTTATTCTTAATAAAAGTTGTATTAAAATTATTATGTCTCATCATTTTGATAATCCACACCTCTAGCTTACCCCGGAACCGGCACGACATGGTCATCACAGGATGGCTATGTCTCAATGGCGCCCGAAAATCTATAATTCTGGGTTAGGTAATGTGGTGGAAATAGGTTCTACCTGAAATGTACTTTTCAGGGTCGGAGAACGTTGCAGAGTTTATCGAGTGTATCGATAATAATATACAGTTACTTGAAATCCCAAGTTCTGTCATGTGCTTACTTAAAAAGTCATCTCAGGAAGGGCTCAAGATTGGTATTCGATATTTGGTTTTGTTGTTAGTGCAAAATACAGCCACGGATTTTGGGAGCTCAAACTGAATTAGCGAAGGCTTTTCCCCCGGTCAAAAATAAGAAAAGAACTACAGTCGGAGTTTTATGCATCCCAGCAGGGAAGAAATCAGGGGGCTACTGATTTTGTTTATAGATTACTAAAAATAGAGAAGTTTAGAATTAGGAATGTCCCAAGCAGACTTAGTGGATCATATTTTAGTTCGACTTTGAACCACAGATCCCGGACTACTGGAAGTCCGAAATCCACAAAAAACGATACAACTTTTAGAAGTCCTCAAATTCGAAGGAAATATTCTTGCAAATTACAAAGGGTTATCAGAACCATAATATAGAAAGACGAGGTCAAAATGCGATAGGATGCCTAATTTTGAAGCTAATGGTAGAAACTGGAGGAATTCGGAAATAAGGGGTAGACCAAATACAGAAATGAGTTTTACGAGAATAGCCGTCAAAATAATAGAGGGTTCGAGAGGAATAGGTTTCATAATAATGATCAGAGATCCCAAAAATAGGGGTTACCATTTCGAAATGAGCGAAATGATAATTTTAATAGGGGACCGTAGAAATAAGGGTTCGAGGATAATTTCAATCGAGGCGATAGGACGCAAAAAGGGGGCGATTAAATATTGTAAGGTTAATGATCAACCTCAAGAGGTGTCCCACAAAGAGACAATTAGACTTTCTCCAATATGTATAGCACCCGTAGAACTTCCCCACGTGCCTATTTTATTAAATAACACATTTTTGAAAGCGCTATGGGACACCGGAGCAGATAAATCTTTTATATCGGAAGAAGTATATAGAAAATATTTTTTCTATAAACAAATAAAAATCGCGAGCCCAGGTAATAACAGCACAGGGTGCGAAATGCCAAAACAGGGGGATTGTAGAATTAAAAATTCACATCAGACAATTCGAAAGAAATTGGTCATTTCATGTGCTGAAAGATTTAGAATACCCATGTATTCTGGGTATCGATTTCATAAGTGGGTCAAAAATCGTATTAGATTTTGATCAGAAATCGTTGAAAATTCAAAATTCACTGGTTGAAGATAATAAGGTAAATAAAGGGAATTTACACGTTAATGGGTCAGAAATGAAGTTAAACATGGTGGCTACAGTTTTACCGAAAAGCATGGGAAAAATATAATTGGTGATAAAATTAATTGTGCCATAATCAAAGATTTGGTACTTACTTCGCGGGAACAATTAATAAATGAACAGAAAAATGACCCAGAATTAGGTCATATATATAGATATTTAGAAAACCCGGAAGATAACTCGGTTAATGCAACGATATGTGAGAATTGGTCCCACGATTTCCGTTTAATTGAAGGATTGTTATTTTATGCGAAACACGCAACGTCATTAGGTGAAATGCGTGTATACATTCCAAAATCTTTAAGGAATGAAATAATGAGAGAATTTCATGACAAGCCAATAAGTGGACACTTAGGCAGATTTAAAACGTATCATAAAATTCGGGACGTTTGTTATTTCCCGTACATGAGAAAATTTATTGATCAATATGTCTCTACATGCCATATGTGCCAAGTTAATAACTATAAAACGCGTTACCAGCTGGTCGGTTAAATCCAATTATATCAAATTATCCGAATGAGATAGTGACGTTAGATTTGTTAGGCCCGTATCCTATATCGAGAATAAGACGTATCCGCTATATTTTAGTAATAACCGATCATTTCAGCAAATGGGCTGAAATTATACCTCTTAAAAAGGCCTCATCTCGTATAATAGCGGATATTTTTTTTGATAACTTTATATCGCGTTATGGAGCTCCAATAAAATTAATAAGTGATAATGGTCCCCAATTTATATCCGAGATTTTTGAGCACTTAAGTGAAAGATTAGGCATAAGGCATGTGAAGACTGTTGCATATCGACCACAAGCAAATCGGACTGAAAGAGTTAATCGAGATAAGTGCAAATGATTGCAAATTATGTTAATGATCAACACGATACTTGGGATCAATCTTACGTGAGTTTGCTTACGCTATTCGTACAGCGGTGAATGAAACAACGGGAAAAACACCGGCTGAATTTTTTAGGTCGAAAATTGATTACACCATTTCAAAACTAGTTACGATATCGGAAAGTTCAAAATTCAAAATCCAAATATAGAGAAGTTATTCAGGAAGCTAGACTAAGTACGAAAAATTAAACAGGAAAGGTGGGAAAAATATTATAATAGACGTAGAAAGGACATAAAAATAAAGGTAAATGCTTGGGTTTTTGGAAACACACCCTGTAAGTTCAGCAGCTAACAAAGAATGTGCTAAATTTAAACAAAAATTTGAGGGACCTTATAGAGTCTTAGAAGTTAAGAATTTTAATAATATTGTAATATGGAAATCAGGAAAAAGATTAACAGTTAACGTAGATCAAATAAGAAATATATCGTCATAGGAAATGTGACGAGGTCGAATTAGGAACAGGTATCCCAAATAGTATAAGATCAAGTCAGGAAACTCGTACTTCGGAAAAAGTACACCAAGGATTAAATGAGTCACAATATGGGAAAGAAAAATCTGCGGTGAAACGTAGGTTAGAGGCAAAAGGGATTGGTAACCAATCAAATCAATATAAAAAATACAGAGAGGACCCATAAAACAAATCACTGGTCAGATCACTACCTAGTTCATTAGGGAATGAAAATAAAAACAAAAGGTTTAAATATAACCAGGGTATTAAAAGATCAGGTGTGTCGGGGACAAGTGGACCACAAAGAAAGTGGCAAAGAAAGGGTAATAATAATAATAATAAAAGACAAATGTCATCCAGTACTATTTCTAGAGATAGAAAAAAAAGCAGAAGAGAATCAACTGAAGTTCCATATGAAAAGAACTACAACTTAAGGCCACGACGGAGAACAGAAGAACCCCGACCAGCCAAGAACACAGTTGGGAAGGCAAGGAAAGGACGACAAAGGAGATTACAAGCCTTACAACAAGAAATTCAGTACAACCAAGGAATGAAGAGTGATGACACCTCATCGTTGAAAGTGATTGTAGAGAAAACATATAAAAATCAGGTTGTATTGTTTCATTTTTTTTAATCTTCAACAAAATGGTCGGAAGAATTATTGCAAAGAAGGAAGTCTCGGGCGGTGCTTAAAAGTTATAAACCCAAATCAAACACCCACAATGAGTGTTCATTTAAATTTGGAACTTTTGACTTGTTAAAAATTTTTCTGAAGAAAACATTTGTAATCACACATTTGTTTGCTTCGATGTATGACTTTGTGAGATGCGAAAATTCCTTTGTTTTGTTATAATGGTTTATTGAAAAATGTTTGTAATTGTATAATATGGGTTTTATATATGTTGTTGTATTGTTACGTATTATGAGGCATCTGGTTCAGGGAAACGCGGCGTAGTCAGGGCACAACAATAATAATAACGGCGCTGCGGCTCATTTGGGGGGTTTTTGTTGAAACCAGATGTGGGGATGGAGATGAAAATTTATTGTGATATATAAATAATATAATAATTGTTAAATTGATTTTATTATGGAAATAGAACTCAAACATTTTTCATTTCAGGAGACTGCCCCTGAAAATCTTGAAAAGTATAGCTTCAACAAGAAGGGAGCAGAAGTACCAGCTCCATATGCAGTGTTAGATTGGGTCTGCGCACCCAGAATATTTATTTTAAGTGTATAAATTTTTTTTAAGTAACGAAATGTAAAAGTGAGAGTAGGCATAAATTAAACAGTAATTATTAATGTTGGCCAGTTATTGGAGTAAAATTTATTGTCAAGAGTTTAAAATTAAATTGAATATTAAAATTTAATTCTAAGATGAGTAATGAAAATTAAAAGTCAAGATAAATTTTGGAAATTATAAAAGTTAAATTTAAGATTAAAATTGCAATGAAAATTAAAGTCAAGATAGATATTGGAAATTATAAAAGTTAAAATGAGGATTTAAGATTAAAATTTAAATAAAACTCAGAAAGCGAAGAAATTTTAGAAATAGAGATTTAGACACGTAATTTATGGGCTTTGGGAGAACCCTTAGTAAATCACGTTTTTCTTTTTGAGGGTTGGACGTCTCCCCTCTTTCTGTTAACATGACTCCTTTTGTTCTTTTACGGCCACGATTAATGGCAAAAATTTTTTCCCAAACCCAATACCAAGAAGATAAACGATCATAATATGTAAATGAGATATACTATAAAAGGATAGGGTGGCAAGCCTAGATATAGCGCGCAGGCTCAGAATAGTATTGTGGAATTATTCTGATCGATGCGTGACAAAAGCTTAGTGTGAAATCTTGCGGACCAAAATTGCAGTCAAAATAGCAATTGCGGATCAAGAATCTTCATATATAAAGTTTATAAAATAATATTCTTTGGTCAAGGAACCAGAACTGAAAAAAGGTAATATTGGATATAAGTAATTAGATGAATAGGATTATTTATGATATGAGATAGAGGATCTAGTTGCGTGATCTGACTTAAATACGTGATTTAATTTGGGCTTGACTCTCACTTTAATTAAAATTGTCAAATTAGAATTTAGTAATATAAGTTATTCTTAATAAAAGTTGTATTAAGAATTATTATGTCTCATCATTTTGATAATCCCACACCTCTAGCTTACGCGGAACCGGCACGACATGGTCATCACAGGATGGCTATGTCTCAACACGACCCCCTTTCTGGCAATTCACACAGCTTCAACTTTATGTGGAATAACTCGGTCAGTTTTTATCGTAATAAAATGAAATTTTTTGTGTTTACTTAGTTTTTGTATACTGTATCTTTTCCTAAATATAAGTAATAGGACTTGGGGATCGCATAAAAATTTAATTTTTGTAATTTTTTTCTAAATGGGTGTTTTGGTTCGAAAAGCACGTAAAAACATTCTTTACCTTTTTTAAAACATTTTTCAAATTGGAAGTGCATGTCTAAGTCGAATGGTTCGGGAATTAGTTATTGGGTCACATTAAGGCTGGACACCCTGTATATATTAAGTGTGTTCTAAATAAATTCACATAAATGAGTAACTATTATAACTGAAATAACTATCGAGTTAAAAGAAAACTAGGTTATTCTGATTTCAATGAAATTATTTTGTATTGTTATTTTGTGTTAGACATTTTAAAAAAAACCATGCGAAATATTATTTTTCGGATCCGAATATTTAAGGTCTTGTGTTGTTTTTCCAATCCCGTTCCATGATCTCAATGAAAGTAAACAAGCCGATTCGAACCCAAACTTTTTGCAAGTTTCGTGATTTGTGGTTGGCAACAACTGCAATGCAAATCGAGCGACTATTTAAACTCGGCTCGTGTTAGTTTTTTTTAGGGAGGAAGAGAAAGAAAAGAAATATAAGAAGTGTGTTTTAGCTCTTAAATAGAGAGTGGCTGGTTGGCTATGCAACTGTATGTTGCAACACCATTTTAAGATGATAAATTCGTTTTATAAAGTAGACTGTAAGAAGACGGTTCGAGTCGGATGTCTGGTAAAGTAGATTTTTTGAACTAAGATTTTATTAGTCAACTTTTATTGTTTTTTTGAGATCGCTCCAGTGACGAGCACATTGACTTTATCCTTGATTATTATTAAAAGTCATTTTTAAGAAACTGCTTTCATCTTTATGCCTCCTCGACACAAAAATTTTCACTGCTTGCTTTGCCAAAGCTTGGGTTAGTTTACCAGGAAGTGTAACAAATTTGGTTATGGGCCCAGTCCACGTACCGTGTCGAGACAGGCTAAGCAGTTGAACCAGGCCATGAACTTTGTCTATTTAAATAATGTTCCAGTCTAGAACTATTTTTTAATGAACTCTGTTGCTGGTATGCTAAATCGAGTAACAGATATGGAGGTTAACAACCAGATATCAGTGTTGACTCAAAATAACTGGAACACATGGAAGCATGATATGCAGGTCATCTAAATGCATTATGGTTGCTGGCAGTTTATAATACAGACCAAACCAGAGGAACCTGATGAAGGGGCAACATACAAGGAAAAATTATACCTACAACTTCGTAAGGATAGATGTTATACGTTGATCTACGCTGACATCAGTTCAAATTTGAAAAATCTAATTACGGAAACAACTGACGGAGTAGTGGCATGGAAGATATTAAAAGATCACTTCGAACCAGTCACAAGAGTAAGGGTAATCCAGCTTTTAGATGAATTTTTTGGAACTAGATACCAACCAGGGGAAGATGTCGGAATCTTCATATCTCGTGTAAAGACAGCGGCAACCAGGCTACAAGAGGCGGGTCATAAATTGGACGACCTGTTGTACATAGGATTTCAATTAATAAGGTGGCTTCCTCAGGAATTCCAGTCTACCGTGCAACAAATCTACAGATGGAAAGAAGAGGACTTCAGAGCCGTCAAAATTGAAGCAGAGCTTATATTAAAAGCCAATCGTCTTCAGTTGATGAAGCAAGATTTGGAGAAAGCGGAGAATGCTTACTTAAGCAGTTTCACTTCGAAGAAGTCGAAGACATTTCCTGGTGCTATACAGCTACAGCTCATGGAGATCCAAGTGGTAAGAAAGGAAAAAGGACGGTAAGGTATTTAACAGCAAAACTATTAAAAATGTTAAACAATCTATTAAGACTATAGGTCCGTGTTTTATGTATGTAATAAGTACGGGCATCTTAAAGTAAACTGTAAAGAGAAAAACTCTCTACAAAAACCTCCTTCGACTGTAAATGAAAATTTTAACACAGAGTTTAATATAAATTTAAGATTTTGTGAAGCTGAATGTAGTCTTATAGAACTAAATAAGCAACTCGTAACTAGTTGTAACTTATTTGAGGAAACCTCTGATAAAGGTGTTTGGGTAATAGAGAGATACAGCTGCCACGAGTCATTTTTGTAATGACAAGTTTATTTTTAGATCTTAAGCCAATAACTAACATGAAAATGTCGTTAGCAACGGAAGATAAAAGTTGTCCAGTAGAGGGAATCGGTACACTTAGATTTTTGGTAAAATATAAGGGTAGTTTTCATGAAATAACTCTGTCTGATGTTTTATTTAATCCCAAGTTGAGGAGAAATTTGTTATCCGGTTCCATATTAGAAAGTAAAGGTGCACATTTTGTGGGTACCAAAGGAAAAATTAATGTTTTTAATAAAGACTGGATAAAATTGTTATCGGCGACATGTCATGAAAATTTATATTTTTTTTAAGCCAGATCATTATATTATACCAAAGAGTAAAGAAATGAATTTTCTTAGTAATGTAACCGCCAAAACAAAAAACGGATCAATAGAAATATGGCATCAACGCTTTTGTCATGTTAATAACGATTACTTGGTAAAAATGATAGTGTAAGAGGTCTCCCACGTTTAACTGATAATGGTAAGTCTCATTGTATCCCATGTAAATTAGCAAAGTCCAAAAGAGTTTCATTTAAAAAGACGGGGACCGTAAGATCAAAACGTTCGTTGGAATTGTTGCATATGGACCTCTGTGGTCCAATGCCAACTGAAAGCCAAGGCGGTAATAAATATTTCTTGAGTATAATTGACGATTATTCAAGAAAGGTGACGGTATTTCCCATCAGAAAAAAATCTGACGTATTTCATACGTTTATAAGATTTCAGAAACGAGCTGAACGTTTTCTAAGTAGAAAGGTAATAGCAGTTAAAACTGATGGCGGACTAGAATTCTGTAATAAAGATATAGATAATTTCTTGACAGAACTGGGTATAAAGCATGGGGTAACAAATTCATATACGCCGGAAATGAATGGGGTCGCGGAGAGATTCAATTTAACCGCTCTAGATGGCATCAAAACATTGCTCAAGTCTAGTGAAGTTCCACATAAGTTTGGGGAGAAGCATTATATACTTTGCTTTCACTTATGCGTGGAATCGAATTTGTCACAAAGACAGTAAGGAAACCCCTTTCGAAAAATATTCAGGTAAAAAACCATCGGTATTGCATCTAAAACCTTTCGGATGTTTGACATATGCTGGTGTGCCAAAACAAATTAGAAAGAAATTCGATATGCGTGCGAAAATGGGAATTATGATGGGCTATGCACAACGTACTAAGGGTTATAGAATATGGTTAATAGATGAAAATAAATTAATCGAGACTATTAATGTAAGATTCGATGATAATTTTAGACAGAAAGCTAATAGTAACCTTAGATTTAATTTAAACCTTCCTGATTATACTGATGATGAGGAGGATTTTTATAGTTTAAAAGATTCATTAGCGAGTCGTTTAGTTTCAAAGACAAGTACAGAAACGTCCTCAACATCTGAAAAGCCAGATGTATCTTCCGATAATCATAGCTTAATCCCATGTACAGAGGTTAAGTGGATTCGAAATATAGGTAGGAAAGTAATTGGATCTAACGTATATTATACACTGGTGTGCAAAACTTAAGCAACAATGTAAAAATTTAGCAGATAGCCATGAAATTGCAGAAAAGGAGGTCTGGAGATCAGTACAGTGAACACGTAAGTCAGTAGAAACGTCATGCGTATGCAAATATCAGGAACAAAACGTCAGAAGCGATGTGAGCGTACGCAAAACGCGTGATGTCGGCGCGCGCTGCTCAACAGTAGAATAAAATGAAGGACGGAGACGCAATTCAACATATTCGCTGCAAGTGCCAGTGAGTCAGTTCGTGAAATATGGCTAGAAGAAATCACCTGAACGACTTCACACGTGGAAGAATGATCGGAAAGCTGGAGGAGGGGCGTACTGACACCAGTGTAGCTGCAGAGTTCGGAATCAACAAAAGTGTCGTTTCGCGCGCTTGAAAAGCGTTCCAAGCCACTGGTACAGCTGTTAGAAAGGTTGGTGGTAGCCGCCCGAGGACGACAACTGCAGGGGATGACCGATATATCATCCTGCGGGCGAAAAGAGGTCGACAGCAGTCAGCAAGCGCCATTGCTCAGAAACTCTGTACAGCAACGGGTTGACAAGTGGTGGCCAGACGCCTTCACAAAGGGAGCCTGTTCGCCCGCCGTCCTGAACGCTGCCTCCCGTTGAAAGTTGGCCACCAAAGCCACCGTTTACAGTGGGCCAGAGAGCACAAAAACTGGACAACTGATCAATGGAGTCATGTCCTCTTTACGGATGAGAGTCGGTTCAGTACCAGAAGCGATTCTCAACGCGTTTTGATTTGGAGAGATCGGGACCCGGTTTTATCTCAGTAACATCAAGGAAAGACACCGTTACGGTCGATCCTGGAGTTCTTGTCTGGGGAGGAATTATGCTGAACGGGCGAACTGAGCTTCACATTTTCGACAGAGGGTCTGTAACCGGGGATCGCTATTGTGAGGAGGTACTTCTTCCCCATGTGCGTCTTCTCCGAGGTTCCATTGGCCCAGACTTCATTTTTATGGATGACAATGCACAGCCACATCGCACTCTTGCTGTTGAGGAGCTGCTGGAAAGTGAAGATATCACTCGAATGGATTGGCCAGCGTGCTCCCAGATTTAAATCCCATCGAACATGTGTGGATGCTTTGGGGAGACGTATTGCCACACAGCTTACATCATCCGGAGAACAACCAACAACTCAAACAGATGTTGATTGAGGAATGGGCACTCCTACCTCAAGAAATGTTGCACCAGCTGGTTCTGAGTATGCGGAGACGGTGCGAAGCAACCATTGTAGTAAGGGGAGGGCATATACCATATTAAGGAACATCTGCTTTTTGTTCTTCCTGTTGGATAGACAATCATGAGTCACGATATTATGCGTTCAATAAAGCTTGTTTTTGTTTGATTAAATACCGTATGCGTTGTATTCCTTTTTCACCACCGATGCTTTCGTCATCCTTTAAGTACATAATACTCTCCCTCATTTCAGAACTTCATGTCTGTCAGATGATTTTTCTTGAAGTTATGGCAATTAATCCCCCTGTTGCTTAAGTTTTGCACACCAGTGTAGTATAGAAGGGGAAACAACCCGATTGAAATCTTTTAACGAAATAGAGTGATACTGTAAGAGGCATATAACATTGAGTATGATCCTAGTTTGTTTAATTTTAGAAAAGATAATACCGAATCCCAGGAATTTTCAGATTTGACAGACCAACAAGAAGCTCTTATAGTTGAAGTTATTTGTTCCTAACTGTTACAAACAGGCTATAAGATCCAGAGAAGCATCTAAATGGCGTGATGCAATGGATAAAGAAATTACCGTAATGATGGAACGTAAAGTGTGGGATTTAGTTGATCCTCCGGATAATATAAAAATTTTAGAAAACCGTTGGGTTTATACCGTAAAATATGATGAAAATAATAAAATTGTTAGATACAAGGCCCGCTTAGTTGCGCAAGGTAACACACAATTAAAAGGTGAGTCATTTGAAGAGGTATTTAGTCCAGTTGTTAACTTTACTATTGTAAGATTATTTTTCGCTATCTGTGTATGTTTGTGGAAATGGATGCATGTTCAAGTAGATATCACTAATACCTATTTATATGCTAATTTAGATACTGTTATCTACAAGAAGCAACCAAATGGATATGAAATTGATGATAACAAAGTGTGCAAGTTACGTAAAGCAATATATGGACTCCACCAGAGTGGACGCTAGTGGTTTTTTTGGAATTAGAAAATAAATTAATTAAATTGAAATTTAAGAAATTAAGAGTGGGTTAATTGTGTATATATGTTTGAAGATAATGTAATTTTATTATTTTATGTAGATGACATGATTATATTTGGAAAAGAAATGGAAAACGTAAATTTTGTATTAAAATTATTGCAGAAAAATTTTGATTTAAAAATTATGGGTAAAACAAAAAAATTATTAGTAATAGAATTTGAAGAACTAGGTAATAGGCTGTTTATACATCAAAGATCTTACATTCGAAGGTTATGTGAAATTTATGAAAAATATAAATATCGTGTAAGTTCATTACCTATATCAAAAGATCAAGTTCTATCCAAATTAGATTCACCCAAAACTAGCGAAGAAATTTTAACAGTTACTTATAGAAATTTAATAGGATCTTTGTCATTTATTGCTATACGCGCAAGACCCAATATTATGTATGCCGTAAATGTACTATCTCAATTTCAACCAAACCCGGGAATAAAAAATTGGAATTGCTTATTGAGATTATTAGGTTATTTAAATTACACTCAAGAATATAAATTAGAACTTTCAAAAGTTAAATAATTAAAACTTGGATGTTATTCTGACTCAGATTTTGCTACAAATAGGGATGATCGAGTGTCGATGGGAGGGTTCATAACTTTTATAGACGAAACTCCAATTTCCTGGCGAACTTTCAAACAAAAATCCGTTAGTCTGTCGACCAGGGAAGCTGAGTATGTTAGTTTAACAGAAGCAGCCACAAGGAATTCGTTTGGCTGAAGAATGTAATTAATAATAAAAGTTTGAATTTGGAATTAAGTGAAAATGTAATGTTTTGTGACAATCAAGCTGCTATAAGTTTTTTCAATTGACCGGTAGAAAATTATAGAACAAAACATATCGTTGTTCGTTATCATTTTCTAAGGAATTTGATACACGACAAGGTTTTACAAATTAAATATGTTGGTATCAAAAATAATTTGGCAGACATTTTTACCAAACCCATGGTAAAGGAAAAATTAGTGGAATTTTGTAAAAAAATTATTCTTTTTAGAGAATAGGACTTCGTTTCTTTAGATTAAAATATTCGTTTGTTTATTGCAATAAAGATATTGTGAATAAATTGTATGTTCTGTGTTAAATTGTGTAACATGTGATTATAAAATGAAATTACTTTGTAAGAGATAATGGCACGGAAATTGGAAAAAGGGGGCAGATTGTTAGATATTAAAAAAAAAAAAACCATGCGAAATATTATTTTTCGGATCCGAATATTTAAGGTCTCCTTGTGTTGTTTTTCCAATCCCGCGTTCCATGATCTCAATGAAAGTAAACAAACCGATTCGAACCCCAACTTTTTGCAAGTTTCGGGATTTCTGGTTGGCAGCAACTGCAATGCAAATCGAGCGAATATTTAAACTCGGCTCGTGATAGTTTATTTTGGGAGAAAGAAAGGAAATATAAGTGTATTTTAGCTCTTAAATAGAGAACGGCTGGTTGGCTATGCAACTGTATGTTGCATCACCATTTTAAGATAATAAATTCGTTTTTAATATTAGAGTGTAAGAAGACGATTCGAATCGGACGTCTAGTAAAGTTGATTTTTTTTAACTAAAATTTTATTAGTCAACTTATTGTTTTTGATCGCTCCAGTGACGAGCACAATAACTTTATCCTTGATTATTATTAAAAGTCATTTTTAAGAAACTGCTTTCATCTTTATGCCTCGACACAAAAATTTTCACTGCTTGCTTTGCCGAAGCTTGGGTTAGTTTACCAGAAAGTATTAACAATACGTATCCATAGTTATAGTTAAGAGTAATGGGATTAAAAAATTTTACTTTTAGATTAAATCGAAATAATGTTATGGACGTGAAATTTTTTTCATAACAGAGCTTCCTTTTCCGGAACGAGACATTGCACAGCCTTCATTACTATTCCCAGAATTAAAAAAAAAATTGGGGTTGATTTGTCTTGTTTATTGTAAATTTTGATTCCGTTTTTCTGAATCATCATGTTAAATCAATATAACAGATGTGGTTTCAGATTTTTTTTTCTCCCCTTTCATATATCAAGAGAAATTTAGTAATACTATCTGGTAATTATATTCTTATAAATAACTGTGTTATTGCTGACTGTGAAGTATCGAAAAGGCATTTTATAAAAATTCTTTCGGAATATTTAAAGTTTGTGAATTAGGTTAGTAATAAGTGAATTATATATATATTTAAATGTTTTCTTCTTCTTTGGTGTAAAAAGAGATCAATTTAGTAATATTAATTTTGTATTATAAATATATTTCCAAATTAGATTACATGTGATTATATTTAAATGTTATGAAAGATATTTTGAAATGACATTTTTTAAGGAAGCTAAAAGACAGAATTTTATTTGACTGAGAAATATAATGTATTTTTTTTATTTTTATTTTAAATATTGTAGGTTTTAGTATTTTTTATTAGTGTTAATTTTAGTGATTATAAAGATTATTATTTTCTAAAGTTATATTAATAATATTAAAATGGAATGTATTTTTTCAGTTGGAGTTGAATAAGTAGAACATTTTTCTTAGATTAAAAATTATGTAAATTCATTCTATATTTTGTGCGTGCTATGTACAGATGTATATGTGGGTTTGTAGAAAATATAAGTTAAAAAGATTTCCTAGTTTTAATACTGGAAAATATACTTTATTAGGATATTCTACTCTCTATATAGTTATCAATTCTAGATATATTAAACATAATTAAATACAGTGTTCAAACGAAAGTAAAATAAGGGCTTTTTATTCTTTGTTTTAAATTTACGATAAGATTTTAGAAAATCTCAAACACTGATTTTTAATTAAAATGGGTCCATTTTTGATGAATTCAAATTTTTTGTATGAAAGCAAAACACTATGTCTCAATTATCTTCATACTTCCTTTACTTAATTTAAGTATATATTTTTTAAAATTTTAGAATGTGTGAGGGAGGACGTAATAAACTATCTGGTGCTAAAAGAAAGCGACTCGAAAAACAAGTTCACATTAAAAAACAAGCTGGAAGTTTACTGAATTACTTGCAAGGCCCTAGAAAAAAGGAAGACGGTATAGAATCGGTGTCTGATTTAAACTTTCACGAAGAGGATGTTGCAGTTGAAATAAATAGAACCGATAGTGGCACTGCTCTTATAGGAACTTCTCCAGACAAAACCAACGATCATGATACTTTAACAATGATATTTAGCTCAGATCCAGGAACTTGGCCAGCTATTCTATCAGACGGCGATAGATGTCTTTTGGTGAAAGAAGGACCTCCTAAGCCATTGGTAGAATATAATTTTCCTCATGACGCCACCGGTCGAAAAGGCTTAGCTCATATTATTATACCAGAACTTTAAAAAACGGTGAAAAGGTCATGCGTAAATGGTTAGTTTATTACATTAAAAAAAATTCTGTATATTGTTTTTGCTGCAAACTTTCGCGGTGTCGTTAGTTCTCTTTCCACAGAAGGTTTTAAAGGTTGGAAGCACATCGCTGAAACTTTAAAAGAACACGAAACATCCAAGAACCAGTCAAAGCCAAAAGTCTTGGATTGAATTTAGTCAACGATTACAATGCTGCAAAACAATTGACAGCGACTCGCAAAGACTAATTATTGCGGAGACTAATTATTGGTGCGAGGTGCTTCAGCGCATTGTAGCAACATTAAAAATGCTTTCCCAAATCTGCTGAGCCCTTCGTGGTAAGAGTGATAAACTATACGATTCCAGTCATGGTAATTTTTTGCAAATAACTCAACTACTTGCTAAATTTGATCCAATAATGGAGGAACATGTTCGAAGAGTGCTAAAAAATAAACTAAAGTACATTATCTAGGAAAAAATATTCAGAACTAAATAATTTCACTTTTACATGAGAACATTAAACTACAAATTGTTCATAAAACTAAACAAGAGAAGTATTATTCGATAATTTTAGATTGCACCCTTGATGCTAGTAAGATCGATTTTTTGGTAAGATATGTGTATGTATTGAAAAATTTAATTCTAATGAAGTTAACGTTAAAATTAATGAGAGATTTTTAGGTTTCCTTTCAATTGAAAGATCGACTGGAAAAGAACTTTCAAATGTAATAGTTGAGAAACTTAAAAAAATTGGGGCTAAATTTGCTAGATATCCTATGATAACGGAGCCAGCATGAGAGGTTGAAAAATCAGGGGTACAATCTAGAATTAGGACGTTAAATCCATAAACAATCTATTACTTTTTAATTTGGTCATTAATGACATGGCACAAAAGCATCATTAGAAGCCTGTAATTTTTTAATATAGTTCAAAAAATTTATTTATTTTTTTCATCATCAACTTTTTGTTGGGCCATATTATTAAAATATATAAAGGGCATAACTTTAAAACCTCTAAGTACAACTCGTTGGGAAAGTCGAATAGAGGCTATTAAACCCTTAAGGTATCAATTAGGAAGCATTTATGATGCTCTGTTTAGTGTTTATAATAATGCTGAAATTGGCAACTCTATAAGAGATGAGGCCTCTGGATTATTAAATTCTATTAAACAATTTAAGTTCTTATGCTCCATAAATATTTGGTATAAAATTTTAAAATGCATAAATCCGACAAGCAAGCTATTGCAAACAAAAGATTACGATCTACCGTCCGCTATGGAACTCTTAAGAAATTGTAAGGATTTTTTTTAATGATCTTCGATCGGATGGGGCCTTTGCTGAAATGCTCTGTGATGCAAAAGAACTGGCCGACGAGATTGATATCCCTGCTAATTTTGAGGTCACGCAGCCACGTCACAGAGTTCGTTGCAAAAATGTTAATTTTGATTACGAAGCCCGAGATGATCCGGTGGAAGATCCTAAATTAAAATTCAAGATAGAGCTTTATTTTTTTACAATTGACCAAGCAATTAATGCCTTGGAATGCAGATTTAATTTATTGAGTACCCATAGTAATTGTTTTCAATTTTTATATAATATATATGATTTAAAAAATACCCCTAAAAATTTAATAATTAAAAACTGTAAAAATTTAGAAGTGATGTTGACAGAGGGAGAATCAGTAGATATAAATGCGCTTGATCTAGCAGATGAGATAATGTCAGTTTCAGCATTATTAGGCAAAAAAGAAAGCCCAATAGAAGTTTTAAAATTTATTTCAGTTTTAGAATTTGCGCCAAATCTTGCCATCGCATTAAGAATTTTACTTTCTTTGCCAATAAAGTGTAGCAAGCGGAGAGAGGAGTTTCTCAAAATTAAAATTAATTAAAAATTTTTTACGGTCTACGATTCTTTAAGAGAGATTAAATGATTTAGCTACATTGGCAATCGAACATGAAATAGCTGAACAAATTGATTTGAAGGAATTCATCAGAAAGTTTTCAGAGTTAAAAGTCTGAAAAAAAACACTTCTAATTTTTTGTTTATTTTGTTATTTGTTTTAATTTTTAATAAATATATATACGTATACTGTTATGTTGCTTTTTCTTTGCAAGAACTATTCAAGTTTTATAGGTGTGTATTTATGAACAATTAATATATTTCTTAAAAATATTTTTTATACGTTGTGGAGAGGGGCGGCTTTTTTCATTTTTGTCCGGGGCGGCAAAACTGCTAGAGCCGGCCCTGATGAAGTTTGTGCAATGTCTCGTTCCAGAAAAGGAAGCTCTGTTACGAAAAAAATTTCGTGTCAACAATACTATTTCGATTTAATCTAAAAATAAATCTTTTAATCCATATCTCTTAATTATAACTATGGATACATATATACAAAATAATTTCATTGAAATCAGAATAACCTAGTTTTCTTTTAACTCAGTACTCCTTTCAGTTATAATCGTTTCTCATTTATGTGAATTTATTTATTACACAATATATGTATATATATTTACATAAACAAAAGATTTTTCGATTTAATTTATTATTAAATCGGAGTGCCAATTAGACAATGTTTCACTTCTCCCCTCCCCCTTCTGTTCCTTTCCTCAACTAAGTTATATTGATTTATTAGGCCAGCACACACACTCTCTATTTGATTTATTTAAAGACAAATACAAGCTTGTCTTTGAAATCCTAAAACTTTACGAAAAAGACTACTTTTTTTTTTCACCTTCTATCTTATCTTTGAAACTTTTCTCAGTGTCACTTAAATAGAATGTATCTTAATAAGTAAATCCACAAGGTTTAAATTCAAAGAGACCGGTACCAACATTAATTGTGCCTTTTTCAGAGATGTACCTTACAGAAAGTACTACTGTATTTGTATATTATTTTAAGTCTTAAAAAAATACAAAATAATTCAAAATTAAAAACCTTATTATTTGTTACTATTTTAACGAGCTAAATCTAAAAGATACAGTGGAGTCAATTTCTTTGAACAAGAGTCTGTTGATGGTAGAGATCACAAGAGCTTGTTTTAACTTCAAGTAACAAGAGTAAAATAAAACATCTCTTGTCTTCAAAAAACTTCTACCTCAGTCCCCACTTTAGTTAGCTGACGCCGGACATTTTATGGGTGTCCGGAATATCCGTAGTGACCCCAGTTCGAGATGGGGAGAAAATTACAGGAGATAGTATAAACATATCAAATTTCATGATTTAACGTATACTGTAGCCAGTAGCGCACACAGAAATTTTTCAAGGGGGGGGGGGCCGGGGGCGAAAGTTCACCATTCTTGTATTTTGCTCTTTTTGATTTTATCGATTTTCGGGAACAAAACACAGTAAAAAGCTAATTATTGAATAAATAGTTAGCATTAATTAATAAAATTAATCATTAATAACAAATACTTAATTAAATTTTACGTATTATATACTTAGAATTATAATCAATCAAAAAAAAATCGACGGTTTTGGGGGGTCCGGGCCCCCCCCCCCCGTGTGTGGGCCACTGCGGTAGCCTCAAACCCTTCAAGGTTCAACATAAAAGTAAACTGATATTTAACGCACACAGTAGAAATAAGAAACATTAAATGAAATACCAGAATCACAATAATAAATACAAATATATAACTGGAAATCGCAAAAAAAAGTTAAATCAAATACACAATTAACAATAAATTCTGTCAGTAAGCCAGTTAAATATTTAAATGTGCATATAAATACAAGGTTTTTTTTAAAAGGGATATTTATAAATTTGAAAGGTAAACAATAACTCTTTTTAGAAGACATAATTTTTAACTGTATATGAAAGCAGAATTTTGTGAAGAACTACACTCACTTCCAAAAGTTAAGCACGGAAAGGAAAATGTTAATTTCCGGAAGCCAATCAGAATTGAAGAGGATGCAATTCGCTGCAGAGGTAGATGGAAGTATGCAAATATGTTAGGTAACAGCCAATCATGCTTTCATGTCAAGAAATATGCAAAAAGGGCAGTCTTATAAGAAGCCAGCTTTATGAAGGGTTACAGAAGTTGATTGTAAGTGCTGAAAGAAGGAGTTTAAAAGTTTCGCACAATTTGTTTTCAAGACATACGTGTTTCTATGACGTCTAGAAAACGAATGGAAGATTCTGAGCGCTGGCGTGCTGTGGGGCGGATTGAAGTAGGACAGTCGATCACAGAAGTTGCTCTTTTCTTCGGCGTTCATCATTCTGTAATTTCACGTTTATGAAAACAATTCCAAACCACACAGACAGTTATCCGAAGGCCCGTAGATGGTCACCCAAGGGTTACAACCTCCGCGGAAAATCGATGGATATATTGCTATTGTAGCCAAGCGGAATCGCAGAGCGACCTCCACACGTGACATCTATGGTTACAGCGTCCATTGGTAAGGCTATATCTGCAGCTAATGTACACCGAAGATTACATATGAATGGACTGTATGCCCGGGGACCTCGAGTTTGTGTACCTCTATCCATCCAATCAAGAGGGGCACGATTAAAGTGGTGCCGGGAGCATGGCAATTGGACTGTGTCTGACTGGGGCAATGTCATTTTTACTGATGAGTCAAGATTTGCTCTGGAGCCAAATGATAAGCGTATAAGGATATGGCGTAAACAAGAAACTCGCAGTCAGCCCCAGAACATCACGTATTCCGAGGCGGAAGCATTATGGTGTGGGCAGGGATTTCATTAGGATACCACACCGACCTGCATATCTTTAAACGGGGTTCTGTGACGGCTGTCCGGTATCGAGATAAAGTCTTAGAACCCATTGTGAGATTGTACGCTGCAGCAGTTGGCCCTACTTTTGTTTTAATGGACGATAACGCACGTCCCCATAGAGCTGACATCGTCGATGACTACCTGGAGAGTGAAGGGATTGCTCGTATGGCGTGGCCAGCATATTCGCCCGACCTTAAACCCATTGAAAATCTTTGGGATGCTCTCGGCCATGCTGTATCTTCACGTTTCCCACCTCCAGTCACTCTTATTGAGTTGGAAACTTCTCTACAAGAAGAATGTCGATTGCTTAATTCTGCGGTGGTTGAAGCATTAAATTAATTGGAAGCATGGTCAGAAGTGTAAACTTTGCATACAGATGAAGGGGGGGGGGGGCACATTTCCTATTAATGTTCTTTTTTTTTCATTTTATTTTCACTTTATACGTAATTCTGTTTAAGTCTCCCAGTATGACATTATCTGATAACTTACAAAAATTTAATATTGTTTTCATTTCTGTATATAATTATTGATTTTGTTTTATGTATAAACATATATGCTTCTTAACTGCCAAATTTTGTGTCAGTCAAAGCAGTATTTGCTGATTTTTTTGCATTTTATATCTTCGTGCTTAACTTTTGGAAGTGAGTGTACAATTTGCCGAACGCTGCTCTAAGCGAAATATTCTGTTTTGTGCACATTTGTCGCCCTTAACGTAGTAATTAGGGTTTTTGATTTCCCGGTTTTTTCCATTCCCGGAAATACATCAAAATTTCAAAAAATGTAAAAAAAAAAAAAAAGTTATTTTTAAATAATATCAATAATTATATAAAATAAGAAAAAATGCCGGTTCCCCCCCCCCCCTTCAATTTTCGATTTAGCTTCGACTGATAAATTTTGAGATTTTTAAACATTTTTATTTGTATTAAAAATTAAAAATATATGTCGTGAAACAATTAATAAAACTGTGAAAACAGTTTAAAATAATAAATAATGTATCAAATATATTTTCATCCATGCTCCCTGCAAAATTAGTGTAATTTTGTGAGGCAGACAGAAATTATAAATTCTACCTTTGAACTCCAATGAAATCTCCCAAATGTTTTGATAAATAGTTTTCATATATAGTTAGTAACAAAATCTGTAGAAAGAAGTATTTCGAAGGAATAAATAACTATTCTGAAGAAAGAAATTATTACAAATTCCAATACGAAAGAATTTACTTAGTTTATTATAAATAAATATATGTCACATATCTTTATCTTGCAGATGCTGTTAAAGGCAAAAATTTTTAACGACATAGAAAAAATGTTACAATTAAAAATCTCGAAAAGAAAATTACCATTTAAAATTAGTGTTCCTTTACTGACTCACATGAATTTGAAATTTAATCAGTCGAAGATGAATCAATTATTTCTTTAATGTTGCTACTTAGAGATAAATATAATTATATAGTATATAAATACTTGAAAATTTATTTGCTGCTGAAGAGTAACAATTACGTACTTAAAAAATATGTGACAGGGCCTTATCACGACTTCCACTAATTGTCCTCTTGGGATTCTTTGGAGCCAGAATGGCAATTTTTTCCAACCAACTCAAGAAGAGAACGTGTTTATGCAAATTAGGAATGATATATATTGGAATGTTAGCATTCGCGAAGATCGCCAAGTGGAGAAGTAATGCTAGAAGTGATTTCTAAGTGAAGTGAGATAAAGTCTAGAAGCGGAGTCTTAATTCTGGGATTTGTGGCCTAACAGTGCCGGTGTAGATAAGTGAAAAGTGGGTCCTAGACCAGCGGAGCATTGCCAGAGCCAGCCAGATTAAAGGTTGAATTGACGTTTTACGGACCGTAGCTGTTTACCCAGGAAATAGCGGTAAGCTAATTCATCTAAACTATAAGGATAGTACGGATACTATTAAGTTAGGAATTAATATATAAATATAGATTCAGTTGTTAAGTGCGCTAATTATCAGTAATACGTGTTGCGTCTACTCACTCTTGATTAATCTCCTCTTAGACTCGTATTGTTGTTGTAATATATATAAATTAAGATCAGAATAAACTGATTTTAGTGTGGCAGAATTTAGTGGTTCTTTCCTTCCCGCAGACATAGGTCGCGTGAATAGCGGAGAAAGGGTATCCCCAACGGAGGGGATACCACAAATATTAATTAGAATATTTAAGAGATTTTATTTGTATAACCGATTTCTTGTTTATGGAAAAAATTGCTGTTTTAATGCTACATAAATATAAATAAATAATAATGTAAGAATCTCACACGAAAGTGTTTGGTTAAGAAAAATAATGATTAAAAAAAGTTGCGCGAGATTGCTGAAAAATCTCCCCAAAACCGTTTGTGGTGGTTCATTCTCTTCTTCAAATTACTAATTCAGTTAAATAGCTCATAATAAAGACAACTATCGGAAATTTTTTTTAAAAAAAATTAAATAGTTTTAAGTATTACAGTCGGTCAAAAAAATAGTTGAGCACCGTGACCCTTTCAAAAAATGATTGAAAAGGGAAAACGACCTCACACATTTGAAACGAATCTCATAACATGAAAACCATCTCATTTGAAACGAATCCATAGCATGAAAACCATCTGAACACCGTATTTTTGTTGTACGTTGTTTTGTTCCCACCCTTTCTTTTTAAACGGCTCTCTTCGTGTTGCGAAAGGAGTGCAAAAAGGCATCTTTCCTTCTCCTCCAATCAAAGAGCAGCAGAACTAGTCACTGTTGAATACTCTGTCTTGTTGCGTTTTTTACTTACTTGTTCTTATACTGTGATCGTGCAATGTCATGTGTTTGTGCTCGTGATAATTAAATGCTTTTATGTGTCACTTTGCGTTCATACTCATTTTTGGTAAATTGTTAAATAGTTAGCGTTCACACGACATCGGGTAGATGTCAACCCATTAGTTTTAATTTTGAAGCGAATTTTCGTATTAAGTTTCGTTTCATATTTTTGGTGCCCGAACGTGGGGCGTGGACGCTGTTAGTTAATTTGAGTCCAGAATGAACGTGACACCACTTAAAGCACAAAGAAAGGCACTTCGAACATCTTTCACGTGTTCGGCGAAACAAATCGACGACGAGTTCGATAAAAAAAATACGGACTATAAACAACTTTTTATTTTGAAGGCGCAGTTGAATGACAAATTTCAGCATCTGGAAAAGTGCCAAAATGAAATGAATGATCTGATATTTAAAGATGAAAATGCTGAACAGTTGTTTGAAACTGATTTTTTGAGCGCAGAAAAATACCGAGACCGATTTACTGAACTCTGAGCTATAAAATTGATCAACTGGCAACGAAAGAGACGTCAGAAATTGTAACTTCACAACGCAAATTTAAACTTCCGAAAATCGAGTTGGAAAAAGTTTAGTGGAGATGCCAAAGAATATTTGACTTTCTAGACACAGTTTCGTAAGATTGACGAGGATAGTTCTATTCCTCCCGAGGACAAGTTCCAATATCTTTTGCAAGCAGTTGTCCCAAAATCGAAAGCTGCCCGTGTGGTTGAGAGTTTTCCGGCCACAGCGGATAACTACCGGAAAGCCATTGCACAGCTCAAAGACAGATTTGGACGAGATCTTTTTTAGTTCAAATTTACGTGCGGGATTTGTTATCCATGGTTATATATATATATGAAAAATGCTATTTCTGGCCGTGCGACGACGGATCTTCCTTCCCTTTATGATGAGTTGGAGTCCAAGATTAGAGCCCTAGAAAGCTTAGGCCGAACTCAGGAGAAATATGGAGATTTTCTGAGCGCGCTCGTGGAGTCCTGTCTGCCGGAAGAAATTACTCATCGCCTGGGAAAGATTCAGGAATTTAAACGAGGCAACTGACGGAAAACATTCCCTGGAACAATTACTTAGTTTCCTTAACAAAGAAGTGCGCGGAGAACAATTAATCGAACTTGCCCGATCCGGTTTTGCTCTTCTGGTTCCCCAAGAAAACGGGATACTTGGCCAAAATCTGTTCCGGATTACGGAACTGCTTCGATGTTGGTAAGCACTTCTGATAGAGACGGCCCAGGTAAGAGAAATTTATTTTGTATTTTTTTTGCGATAAAAAACATGCTTCCAAGGACTGTTTTGAAGCTAGAACTATGTCATTAGAAGAAAAAAAGAACATTTTATTAAATAAAAAAGCCTGTTTTAATATTGGTCATTTTTCCAAATTCTGTAAAATGGAAGAATCAATGTGTATATTGTAAAAAACCTCATCATTTAATGTGTACTAAACCTAAAGAAAATAGTGTTAAAAGCAAATCTACTGTAATAGAAACTAATTCATTGTCAAATAACTGTAATGTAGATACTGTATATTTAATGTATTTATTTGTGAAAATACAAGCGAACAGTAAATCAATTGTGTTTAGAGCCTTGATTGATAGCACGCGCGGATCTCAGTATTCTTATCAAAACAAGTATTCTTATAATAACAAGTATTCTCAGTATTCTTATTCTAAACAAGCAATAGAAAACTTAGGCATTAAATCAAATAAAAATGCAACATATGTTATTCGGAGGAAAGAAAATGAAATCTCAATTTCATGATGTGTTTGAATTAAAAGTTTCATCTCTCGTTATGATTCATTCACTTTTTCTAATAAATACTTCTTAGAAAGTAAGATTTGTAGCAGTGTGCCAACATTAACTGATCCTAACATTATATACCAACTAAAGCAAAAGGGAATTATTTTAGCTGACATGAAAAATAGCGATTGCGAAATCAACATATTACTGGGTGCAGATGTAATCGGAAAATTGTTTATGAATGAATCTATTCACTCAGACTCCGGACTGTCTATAATTAATACGCGGTTAGGATAAGTAGTAACCGGGAGAAAGAAACTATCAGAAGGCTGTAATATAAAGTACGATATGACCTGAAGTGCTCTTTCTTTGTATGTTAAAAATGCTTCGGTACGCCAATTATGGGATCTTGAGACCATTGGAGAATTAATGATCCAATTCAGAAAATAAATAAAAGTAAAGAGCAGTTGAAAGCCTTAGAGTATTTTCAAAACAATATGAAAGTTTTGTCGGATGGCAGATACAAAGTTAGTTTACCTATTAGAGAAAACGCGAGTGAATGACTTTCTAATAAAGAGTTGACATTGAAGAGGCATAAACGGATGTGTGAACGCACTAAACAAATGGGTCTTCTCAATGATTACCTCGCAGTTTTTAATGAGTGGGAGGATTTAAAAATGATAGAAAGGCTGAAAGTAAAATTGGAAGTTCTTATTTTTTGCCGCATCGACCAGTGTGGTTAAAAATGATAACATTACTACAAAAATCAGACCAGTTTTTGACGCGTCGGCTCGAGAAAAGTTTGAACCAATTACAGTATACAGGTCCAAATTTACTTGAACAAATACCGGATATTTTAGATAGATTTAGAAGTTATCCTATTGGAATTTCTGCAGACATTGAAAAGGTTTTTCTTCAATTGGGGATTACTCCCGAGCATAGAGATTTTTTGGAGATTCTTCTATCCTAAAGAGGGTGAAGAAATTATTTACCGACATTGTCGTGTAGTTTTTGGGGTATCATCCTTTCTTTTAGCTGCAGTTTTGTCACATTTGCAAGAAAATGCATCTTCAGAATATTCTGAAATTGTTGATAAATTGAAACTTTCATTTTATGTAGACGATTGTGTTACAAGGGTTAATAACGTAAAACAACAGAAACAATTTATTGAAAGGACTAAAGAATTTTTATTACGTGGTTGCTTAAATTTGAGAAACTGGGAAAGCAACATTAAGGGTAATCATGTTTCTAAAAGTAGTGGGGTTACTAAACTTTTAGGAATTTTGTGGGATCTGGATAAGGATACTTTAAAATGTAATTTGAATCTAGATAACTTAAAGGAAGAGCAAGAATTTACGAAAAGGCATCTATTAAGTGGTATTCAGAAAATTTTTGATCTAATTGATCTATTAATCGTTCCGTATGAATTTTTTTATTTTTCGTTTTAATGAAGCGATATTCTGCACTAAAAAAGTTCAGGCTTTTCTCTTTTAGAATCAGTCATTTAAAAATAAAATACCGAAAACCTTTTCTTTCTACAATTTTTCAAAAAATACTCAAATTTTTAATAAAATATTTTAAAACTTCGTTATTTTTAAAGATAATCGCACGACACTTTTTTTCGTTTGAAGAATAGAGTTATCCGAATTTTGCACAAATATTTAAAAAATTGGTGTAAAATTACGGTTTTTTTTAAAAAAAAGTGTTCTTCGTTTTTAATATAGTATAGTAAAAGGAAAAAAAAAAAAGAGTTTTAGTATTTTGATTAATTTTTCTTTGGTCTTACAGTGTTTATCCCCGTCTCCCATTATCCTCTTGTTGCGGCTCGAGTGAAATATTTATTATATGTACGTGGCCCGGCGGGAAAAAAGATTGAGTACCCCTGAGCTAGCCTGTTCAAAATTAACCGGCAAACGACCTTGCAACAATGATGCGTTGAATGAGATGAATAGACAGAGAAACCTGTCCAGCGATAACTAAAAAGTTAAAAATAAATTAAAAGTAAAAAAAAAAACTTTTTAAAAACAAGCTTTTATTTAAATGCTCTAAAAAGAATAAAATAAACTTTTCTTTTAAAAATTTTTTGCTATCAACTTATAACGTCATTACACAATTTATGATAAAAAAGCTTGTCGCGAGATTTACCTGCGTAGATAAACAAGCAAATTAAATAGCTTGATCTGATTGATTTTAATTTTTAAAATTTTCAAACTAAGTAAATACATGTACGTAAATCTCGCGACAAGCTTTTATATCATAAATTGTGTAATGACGTTATAAGTTGATAGCAAAAAAATTTTTAAAAGAAAAGTTTATTTTATTCTTTTTAGAGCATTTAAATAAAAGCTTGTTTTTAAAAAGTTTTTTTTTTTTACTTTTAATTTATTAAACTTGCTCTTAGTTTAGTATTAATAAATTAGTTATAATAAATTAAAAGTATTTTTAACTTTTTACTTATCGCTGGACAGGTTTCTCAGTCTATTCATCTCATTCAACGCATCATTGTTGCAAGGTCGTTTGCCGGTTAATTTTGAACAGGCTAGCTCAGGGGTACTCAATCTTTTTCCCGCCGGACCACGTACATATGATAAATATTTTTTCACTCGAGCCACAACAAGAGGATAATGGAAGATGGGATAAACACTGTAAGACCAAAACAACATTGGACAAAGCAAAATTAATCAAAATACTAAAACTCTTTTTTTTTTTTTTTTTTTTTTAATATAAAAATATTATAAAAAAAAAAAAAAAATAAAAAAAAAAAAAAACAGTAGTTTTACACCAATTTTTTAAATATTTGTGCAGAATTTGGATAGCTCTATTCTTCAAACGAAAAAAAAGTGTCGTGCGATTATCTTTAAAAATAACGAAGTTTTAAAATATTTTATTAAAAATTTGAGTATTTTTTGAAAAATCGTAGAAAGAAAAGGTTTTCGGTATTTTATTTTTAAATTACTGATTCTAAAAGAGAAAAGCCAGAACTTTTTTAGTGCAGAATATCGCTTCCTTAAAACGAAAAATAAAAAAATTCATATGGAACGATTAAGAAATCATTTTCATGAAAATTCATTTTGAAAAAATCGTAAAACTTAGAAAGTATCATTATTTTTTAAAAAGAATTACACCGTATAGTGACGAAATAAATTATCTTTCCGATAATGTAATTATTTTTTGTCTCAGTTTGATAGAAAGAATAAGACGGGTTTTTAAAAAAAGGTCGAAAAATCGGAACTTCTTCAAGCTCAATCTGATAAGATGCCAGGCAGAATAAAAAGCTAACAGGGGTAAAGGGTTTTTAATTAATATATTTTTTAACTGATTGCGATATCGGACTATAAATGGTCAAAACATGTATTGTCATCCAAACTAAACGTGTATACAAAATTTCAGCTCAATCGGTTGAAGACATCGGCTTCAAAACTGAATTGCAAGATTCCAACCGAACATTTTACACTGCAAAAGCTTGTAAAAAAAAGGAAAGTACGTGGAAATTTAAATTTGATCAAGAGAAATAATTTTTTAAGGAATATTAAAGTGATTTAAAAACATCGAGCTGCCGGAAATCGAACCCGGGGCAATTCATTTGAAGTTAGCTTCTCTAACCACTAGGCAACGAGGGCTCGTGGAAAGAAGTAAAGTAAGCTTCTAACATGGGTATGAATTTTTTAATTAATATCTTTTTAACTAATTGCGATATCGGAATATAAATAATCAAAATATGCATTGTCATCCAAACTAAACGTGTATACAAAATTTCAGCTGAATCGGTTGAAGACATCAGTTTCAAAATTGAGTCGCAAGATTCCACCCAAACATTTTTACATTGCAAGTTAAATAAAAGCTTGTAAAATACCTTGCGTAGCATTAATAGATTAAAAGTGTATTGTCTGAAGTACCCGCTCTTCGCACGAATTCATTTTTTTAATAAAAACTAAAACATTCTTGATATAATAGCTGAACTGTCAAGAGAGTAAATCCAAATGCGCGACAATGTTTACGAAAATGTAAAATATTTTAAAATGAATTCTCATATTATAATTAGTTTTAAGCGAACTGTAAATTTAAGCCTCACAGAATGAGCATTTAGAATTAATGTTAAATGTAATGTAAAATTCCGATGAAGAATAATTGTGTTATCTTTAATATTTAAAGCGAGAAGACTTCAAAGTGTTTTATCCAGGGAGCAGGCACACACTTGATACTAACTTTAATGGTCTCGCGGGGTGGTTGGGTCACCCCAATCCTTTTTTTTTTAATATAATCATTTTTATTGTACACGATACAAATAGTGATTTCAGTGAATAATTTAATTAAGAGAAAGTAAACTTACCTACTTTCAAGGACTTTTCAATTTTTCTTTGGTAACAAATACAGTTTTGCCAGAATTAACGATTTCGTTATCTGTGTGCCCCGCGCAACCTGTTTCCGGGTTAAAAGTGTATTCAATATAATTTTTGGATGTTAGAGCTAAAAAAATTGTGGAAAACGTTTTTCATTATGCTTTATATGTACCTCTGTGGTTTTCCAATATCATAAAAACTCTTTGACATGGAACCCCCCCTTCCCCACAGAAATACATTAGTTAAAACTGCCCTAAATGAAAAACAAACACATAAGAGAGGAGTCATAACTAACTGTACCAATAACTTAGAAGGTTAAACAGATTTTGAGAAAATTTATTCCGTGCCTACAGCTAGTATTTCAAAAAGAATACCAATGGTGAATTTATCTTCATGAATTTTTTCGATTCTGGGTTTGGGTTTCGTTTTTTCTCTGAAAGAGCAGTATTTTAGGTTTAAAAAGAAAACGTAATAAAAAATCTCTCATCATAGGATTACAGCAAATCAAATGAAAGTTTTTTTTATGTGGTTATAGGAACAAAGATAGCTAATTAGGTATTGAAGAAGTTTTTATTTTTGAGATGACGCTAGATGATATTGTAAATTATATCAGAGTAAAAGTGCATTTTTTATTGTGTCTGAAAGCATTTTGTATTTAATTCATTCCAGTAAATTAATTATTTTTAAATCTTTGGTTTTCGGTATGGCGCCCGCCCCCCAGTTTGAGAAACGCTGGATTTAAGTGTTTGAAGAGAAAGTTGCTTGTGCTCTGCTTTCGATTTGTAGTTCTACATATTTTTGTGAACAAATCTTTTTTTCATATGGAAAATATTTTGAGCACGCAAAGAAGTTGTTTAATACCTGAACATTTAGAATTGTGTCAAACTGAAAATTATAAATTACACTCCTGATATTGCAATGTGAAGCAGAGCAGTGCAGGGACATGGTTCACATTAAAAAAAATATTTATATTTTATTAAACTACATTGAAGGAATATTTATTTTATGTTGTTTATTTCTTTTAATAAATGTTTAAAAAATACATAATATATGTACAATTTTAATTTTTTATTTACATAGAATGTGATATGGTCGATCTTTGTCGACCATATCTTGGGTTTTCAGCGTGAATTAGAGGTGTGGGGTTCTCGAAATGAAGCGACATTTTAGAATTCTTAATATGACTTTATTAAGAGTTTAACTTAAACTTCTAATATATTGAACAAACTTATATTAAGTGAGAATAAACCAAACACACAGCTGTAGTTAAACCTGATCGCATAACTTGGATCACTTATCTAAATAATTATATTATCCGCCCACTTTCAATCCTAATAATATTACGAATACTGATTTCAAATAATCTGTCCTACCTTGAATTCCGCAACGGTTCAATCACAATTCAGATAGGCTGTTGGGCTCGCGTGCAATAGTATGCACCTTGTAGTAATGGCTAGATATCCGTGAATCTTGGGTAGGCCGTCAAATTACACTTCTATCTTTTCCAAACAAAACTTTCTCTAAATTGCCATCCCGCTTACTAAAACTTCTGTTCTTTTAAAGGCTATCTTATTTGCATCTACACTTTCACATTTCATTTCTTGGATTTGGGTTGGAAAAGATTTTGCCATTAATCTTGGCCGTCAAAGAACCCAGAGGTTATGTTACAGAAAAGACGCGTGAGCCCGTCACAAGAAGTAATAGTTATATTTAAAGTTGTTCTCTCTCATTTTTATGTTAATAAATACCTTTAAATGATGCATAATTAATGTACAATAAAACTAAATCTGTATATTCTTGATCCCTGTTCTCTAACTCAGCATGCGTATCCTCGGGAATTTTTTTCAAATATTTCCCCTACTGCACCTTATCTTGAATATTGGTAGATTAGCTTGAACCACCACAGCCACAAGGTTGGCAAATGCACACTACTAATTCTGTAATATCAACTGGCTTTAATACATTCATCTGATGTGATGTGCATCATCATATCAGATGATGGTATTAAGGCCAGTCGAAAAGAATATGATGTAGTTCCCAGTATTTCACTTAATGGATCTTTGATGGAATGAAGGTTCATATCTATGACTTCGACTATTTTTGGCCATAAACATGAAAAGAGCACCCTGATTTACTGAGGACCCAAATAAAAGAGTCAATAAAGCTGTAAATTTACAGCCCATTTAGCCAGGAAGGGCTATGTATCTAGATTAGATTTTACACAAAGTGTTATTTTCAGCTCAGTTATGTCAATGTTTAATAACATTTCTTTTTACACATAATGCAATAATATACTAGCTGCATGGCCCGGAGTTGCAAGAGCTTTCTCTACTTTTATAAATTTTCCCTTTCCTTCACAAAATCAGCACTTCTAATGCTCCTTTTCAAAATAACTTCCAACCCCCCTCCTCCGCTTGAACCCGGGCTTTTACCGAGTGTATAACTTGAAATTCCCTGTTTCGAAAGTTTTTAGCTTTTCTTTGTCAGATGGATTTATTTCCCCCCTGCGTTGCACGAACATTTTTAAATGCATAACATATTATCATGGAAATTCCCCATCCCCTCTTGCTATCAGAGCTCTCGAGTAAGTGAACAGTGGGACTTTAATATTCACTCACTCACTCTGCAACTTTTTAGGCCCCGGAAACGAAAATGTACCTTTTTAAAAATAGTTGTATGTTGAAAAAAGTAGAAATATATTTATAATTACAAAACTTCACAACTATATTAAATGTTGAATTAAAATTGTGAGCATTCTTTGAAATGTTCGGTACACGAGAAAAAAGTTTTATACAATTTATTTATATAAATGAAGTTATAAAATTTTTTAATTTGATAAGAATATATTAGGTGCTTGTTTAGTAGCACTCAAATAAATAAGCAGCGTATAAAGTTTCAAAATATATTATAATAGAATTAATTTGGATGTTCTAAGAAAATGCCAGTTTATTTCCCACATTCTGAAACACCTTGAAAGGTGTAGCCATTTAGTGGCACAAAAAATAATGAATTATTGTACAAAGAAAAAAATATGAGAATTTTTTAAAAATTCGTAAAAAAAAGTTTTCGACTTTTTATTGTTTAAATCACTAACTCTAAAAGTATGAGTTTTTTAAAAATCATTTTCATATAACCGTACCGATATTGATTCATTTTAGAAAAAATCATAAAAAAAATGGAGAGTATCGTTGTTTTGTTTAAAAAAAAAGCCCTTATTGCATTGTGACAAAATAAATTATCTTTCCAATTACAAAATTGCTGGCGAAGTTATTAAATGCGCGAATAAAATTTTGAGTATCTTTAAAAAAAATAAAAACTAAGTGATGATATTGTTTCGAACCCGGGTACAAAATTTACTAATCCAGCACTCTAACCGACCGCTCCACGAAATCTTCGGAACAAAAGAAATAAAAGACCTTTAAAATAAAAGGAAGAGATTCAATTTCACCTTGCGTTATTTGTTAAAGTTTTAATTTTTTTTTTCGGGCTTCATTTTTAAGTTAATGTCTTCAAACTTCATATATCGATTGAAAACAACGGTAATCTTTTAACAAAAAAATGTAACAAAAAAAATAATGCTTAAAAATTTCTCGAGATACTGGGAAAAAAAACCCATTTTTTTTTAAAAACCGTAATTTTTAAGCAATTTTTTCAATCCTTGTATAGACTACGGATAATATCGTTCTACACACGGAAAAAAAGTTTAGTGAGATTTTTATGAAGTTATTGCGTATTTAAATAAAATTGAGTTTTTGAAAAATCGTAAAAAAGTTTCACATTTTATTTTTTAAATGATAGATTCTAAAAGAGAAAAGCATGAACTTTTTCAATGTAGAATATCATTAATAAAATTATACCGTATCGTGGGGAAGTAAATGATCTTTCCAATTCTGTAATTATTTTTTGTCTGAGTCTCATAAGAAAAATTAGATCGTGTTTTAAAAACGTCTGGGATCAAATAAAAAAGGTCGAAAAATTGAAACTTCGCCGCCTGGAGGGAAAAAAGTAAAATAATTATGCTTTTTAAGGTTATTAATTAATATATTTTTAACTAATTGTAATATCGCAATATAAATGGTCAAAACGGATTCCTTGGATCATTCCCGACATTCTGGTACCTTCGACGAGTTTCTGCGTCATACGGTTCGTGAGAAGATACACCTATACTCTGTTTCACCTCAAGTTGGCAGCATTGGGAAAGGTAGGGAATGTAACAATCCGCTTGAAAAAGTAGTTCCAACATGTTCTGGAATTTAAATCAATGCAAATGCACAGAAAATTATTAAAAAGTATCATGTATTATATAAATTGTAGGTTTAAAGATATATTTTAAGTTAATCACATTTTAAAAGCATTTATTCTTTAATCCCTGTGAACGAATACAGTAGAAAACAACCACATGACTTTTGGCTGACAACAATATTTGGCTGAAAAAACCGGTTTTCAAGATTACATTCTTCCGAAATATTCGCGCCAAATCAACGCCATTCGCTTTGCGATTTAGCTTCGTTCTTAGATAATATTTTTACATCTCGTGCGCTATCTTAATTCTTGTTGTTTTTTTGAAATTTTAAACATTTTTTTTTACAACAAAAACAGTTCTAAATATCAAAATATATAATTTTTGTATTAAATTATTATAATAAATATTTTTTTTCTTTAAAAGTTATACTTATTGAGCTGAATATATCAACTTTGCATATAATGTTAGTAACATAATTTTTGAAGTATGCATCGAGATATTTTTTTCCAGATAAACTATAAATTTTATAAAAGGTTATAAGTTTTAATATTGATAAATTTTTGAAATTAATCCCCAAATTCTATTATGTACTTCTGTATATCTTAAGCTAACGTACATAAACGGCATTTACATGTAATATGAATAATAATTACAAACTGATTTAAAACAGTAATAATGGAAAACAGATGATTAATTACTTATAAACAAGATATATAGAAATTTTTATTTTATAAACAGATGTAATAAATGAAATTATGAAACTAAAGATATATGAGCCGTTTATTTTGAAAATAGCATATAAGTCACTCAAAAAATCAATGTAATGATAGCATGTGAATTACAATTTAACCGTATTTTTTCATTTAAAAAAATGCAATCAAATTGTTGGGAACTATTGAGATTTTATTCGAGAAAAGTTTTGCTAGTTAATTAATCAATATTTTTAAACATATTGAAACATAAACTCTTAAATATTTAGATTAAAGAAGGGGCTTATACTATTATCAAAAAAAAACCTCATAATTTTAATGAACAAATATTTCAAGAGTAATTTTTTTGCTCGCCAAATATGGAGAATTTTATATTTGTTATAATCACACTCTTCTCCTAGAGTAACCCTGTAGTGGCTGTGAATTGGTCCACGTACCCTTCCCAGTGCTGCCAACTTAAGGTGAAACGGAGTATAGTCGTATAGATACGTTTGTTTACCTTCCAATTCTAATTGTGTAGATGGTAAAAAATGTTAATTTAATTCTTTGGAGTAAATTTTTCTTCCAAATATTTGTATCAAAATAACGATACATAAATGAAACGAGAGTTATACATGAAAAATTTGTTCTAGTATTACTGTAACTATTATAATGTAATTATTATTTGCACAAAATACCATAGATGAAAAATTGATAAAGAATTTTCTAAATCTATACATAAGGCATATGAACAAGCATTTGAACTTTCACTATATCAGTAAATTTATTTTAGTCAATGAATCTAATTTTAAGACAAGTTGTTCAGAAACATTAAAAACAAACATTTAAAAAATATTGTAAACATACACATTCTTATTTACTAACATACATGTAAACATACAC
>BMAV01021362.1:109095-126380 GCA_019973955.1 Trichonephila inaurata madagascariensis | reverse complement strand
TTACTAACATACATGTAAACATACACATTCTTATTTACTAACATACAAACTCATATAGAGATGATGATGTATGTACACAACCATATAATGGATGAACAGATCTTTTAGAGATCTTAACTCCTTTAGTGTTTGTGTATTCTCTTAATATTTTTTTTAATGCTGCATCTCTCCAAGGTTTTCACAACTTTTTCATCAGAAGAAGCTACGCAAAAAAAAAAAAAAAAAAGTGTAACAAACACAGTGTAAAAAAACATTTGAATTTTAATTGATATACTGACTTAAATAAATTAAAATGGAATACATCACATTCTAAATTACACTATTGGCAGGTGTCTTAAATCATCAAGCCTATAAAAATATTGATTAGCGATTAATGATTTGAAAATTTATACAAAACATAACCAAAGATACTAAACAATATAGAATTTCCCAAGGATATAATGAACATTGTTTCCCTGTATTCCAACAGGAGCAAATAAAATGTTAATTCTGAAGTCAACTGTAGAGTATTTTTACTTTTAAATGATGGATTTGGATTGATTTAACAACCATGAAACTTGTTGCACGCGATGTAATAACTGCTACATTACTACAACCATAGATTATGTTAGGTAAAAGCTTACAGTTGAAAAAAGTATCTTATTTGTATTTTAAAAATAACGCAATGTTTATAACATTCCGCACAATCTAATTATTTGAGAAGTTGATTGACATTTTCTAGTTAACAAGATGGAATTACAAGACTGTAACCAATTGAACTCTTAAATTTGAGCCAAGAATAAATGAAAACATCTAAGCTAGAGCATGACTTTTAACTATTATACCATGCCATTAAATTATGTTGTGATCATTTCAAAAAACCTTAAAATATTACTACAATTTTGAATAAAAATAAGGTAAAATGTGTATATTTCCAGAAAATTGGTATTTTTTTTCTACACAGGTAAAAAAATTCTCCAGTTAACTATACTGAGAGAAAAATATAAATCATCCTCAGTGGGTCTAAATCACAGTGGTTCTTAAGCTGTAATCTGCAGTGCAGGGGGTAAAGGGGAGGGGTAGACCGCGCCTTTCTAGGGGTCCATGAAGGTATCTTATATAATGTTAAGATTTCCTTCTTTTATAAACTCCAACAAACCTTTTGGAAAAATTGAAAGGTGCATCTTCCCAGACTAGATCACTAAGTTGCCCCAGTAAAAATATTTACCAGAACATGCATTTTGATTAAGAATATTAATTCAGTTTTTTTTATTGTTCACAACAACATAGCCATTACTAATACGTCATATTTTCAAAAAATATATAGTACAAACACATGCACAAAGATTAAGAGCTGAATTCACATAGTGCGTCAATATGATATTGATTACATATATCTCGATTTCCTAATTGAACTGCGTCTATATTATTTATTTATTTGAAACTAGTATTTAGTAATATTTTTATATACATTATAATCAGATGTTCACAGTTTACTTAAAGGGAAAAAAAAAGAAGTGTTGAAAAAGTCTGTATAAATAGCAGAAGTAGTCTTAGGACTATTGAGGAAAATTTAAATCACAGCCATTGCAATTGCAAAATAATTCAGGAAGAAAAGAGAATGCCATTGAATTTAATATCAATATTTTTAATATTACTCAATTCTCTCAGCTAAAAATTCTAAGTCGCATTTGGCTACAGTGGTAAAAAGCGTCAGTTTTAGGAAAGTAGGAAATGCTAAAAGTAAAGTTTTTTTGAAAAAGAATTACTGCACCTACAAAAGGTTTTGAAGTTTAAATAATTTTTGTAAAAGGTTTCAATTTGTGGCAGTCTTCAAATAAATGTATAACATATACATCTTATGATGTAGCATCTTTCTGATAGTGAGTCCAAATTATTTAATTAGAGGAAGAGAAACAGTGTGCTTTTATAAAAATCACAATAATTCAGTTCTGTGGTCTACATATTTAAAAATTGTAACAAATACAATCTCACAATTGTCACAGTATATAGAATTACACCTGCTAAAGAAGTTCCTTCTTCATTTAATGATCTTATTTTGGAACTATATTTTTGAATGCATATACAAATTAACTGGTTTTCTCAAAAGTTCAAAATCAAGGCAAAAAAAAAAAAAAGTTTAACAAAAGTAGAGTATTTTAAATGATTCTTGCAATTTATCAATTACACAAATATCAGGTTTAAATTTTATAGCAATATAAGAGCAACAGCATTAAAACAGGTTCTATGTTTAAAGATTAACAATAAACTTAAGTTGCTACAACTAAATGATTCAAATAGTCATAGGCAGTTGGACCTACATTTTACAAACTTTTTCCTGGAACCAAGCATATAAAATATACAGAAAACGAATATCTATTTAGCAAATTTTCCACATAACGTACTTTTCTGTGATTTAACGACTTTGTTAAAGAGAGGTCCGATAAAAAAATAATAGTAAAATGCTTCCCAAGGATATGGATTTGTATACAGGGTGTCCCTATATGCCATGTACAAACTTGGAGGGAGGTAGAAAACATCCTGAGGAACCGTAATTACACAGGAAAGCTTGGGCAGAATACGAGACAGAGACACAAAGACAGTAAGGCCACGACACAGAATGTATTGCAAAACGCTTTATTACACAGAAAAAAGCAATAAATAAAAAGTATGACAAAAAAGCATTACAAGAGTTTTTGAAATTGTGGCCTCAGCAATTGCGCACAACACTGTCGCGGCATAGATTGGCTGACATGTTTGAAAATACTAGGTGTTTCGCGGATCGTAGCAGCAACGATGCATATTCATGCCACCAGATTCATTATAAAATTGACGGGCATGTTGTGCACAAAGCTCTTCATGGAACCCCAGAAAGAAAAAAAACATCCAGAGGAGGTAAATAAGGGGATTTGGGAGGCTAAGCAAAGAGACCACCATGCCCAATCCAACTGTTTGGAAATGTCTGGTCCAGAAGGACAAGTACACACCTTGCATTATGAGATTGAGCCCAGTCCTGTTGAAACCACATTCGGCGCCAAACAGGTACGGAGACGTCGGCAAGCAGTTCTGGAAGCATCTTTTGTAGAAAGACAAGATACTTGTCACAGTCAAGGCGGTAAGATGTACGGACCAAGTAAACTGTCAACCACGACACTTGCCCACACATTAATAGTGAAGCAATGTTGTGCGGCTCTTTGTCAGGCAATGCGTGGGTTGTTTAAGGCCACATGTGCGCGTTCTGCGTATTAAACACCTCTTCACATGAAAAGGTTGCTTCATCACAGAACAACATGGAACTAGCAAAACGCATGCCTGCCGCACTTAAGTTAACAAACTGCTACACAAATGCGACATGTTGTAGATAATCATCTGGCTGTAGTAGCTGCGCTCTCTGTACATGAAACGGTTGCTGCTTTGTGAGATGCCTTTCCCCATACAACTGAACAGAAGCACGTCCATTTCCGTTGGTTAGACTGTAGATGAAGTGAATATCTGCCACTCGGTGTTCATATAACGATTCATTTCCATCGCACGCTGTCCATGTTTGAAATGAGGAAACCACAAATGCCTACCATTTGAACGCGCGTACAGCGCCAACTATTGCTTTCTCTTCCCATGCTTTCCTAAGTAATTATGGCTCCTCTCTCAATGTTCTCTACCATCCCTCCAAGATTGTACACATCATTTGGGGACTACCTGTGTTTTTAATTACAGCTTTTGGAAAATAAATGATTACAAAACTTATAAAAAATATGGAACTAAATACATTCAATCTACTTTTTTAATTAAAAATTATTGTTAAAGATATTAAAAAATGTACCTGTAGGCGCTGTACTAAAGTATATATGCTCTAAGCATTCGCCTGCTGTATTCCTAATAAAATAAACAAAATAAATTTGTATAGCAGTAGACATTTTTTCTAAATATTGAAAGAAAATAGAAAAATAAAAAAAATCCTTCTTAACAATAAAGCTTAAAAAATATTTTATCAAACTAAGACTAATTATGCCTTTTCCATTTATACATTATTTGCACTATATATTTTAGTTACAATAATCTTAAAACTAAATATATAAAATGACAAATTCAAAAAATGAAATATACACTTAGTACATTTCAAAGCTGATTGAAACATTACACAGAGTTAACAGATTTGGAAACTTTGAATAAACTACTTAAAAAATCCACACACAATTACTTATAATAAAATCAATATATTCTTTATCAAAATTCTGTAATAATGATTTAAAATAACTTTGATGATAACATTAAATCACTAAATAAAAAAGTTATATTCCTATAACTCATATAGAATGCAAAATATTATTATGTTAATTTTATTTCCAAAATTCAATTATGTGTGTATCATCTACATTTATGAGAGGACACAAAAAATGTATGCATAGTATTTTATAAACTATCATAACTCATAAATATTACACTTATATAATGGATTAATACACAGTTATAACATTATTCAATTAATTCATTTTCACTAATCATCAAAGACATATACATATTCAAGCTATATATAATGTTTTCAATCTGTTTGTTGTTTTAAGTTAAACTAGTAAAAAATTTATTTAAAAAAGGTTGATAAATTAAAAAAAAAAATTCTTTCAATTTCTAATAAAATTTGCCATTTATTGAACATTTCAAAAGGAAAAGTTGCTTTACTATATTACAAACAAATTAATACTATAAACTTCTAATAAATAATGAAATTTATTCATAGTTATGAGATTTTATGTTTATGAGATTCTTTATAATTAATCTTAAAATACAATTTAAGAAGCTTTGGGAAATATGATGCCTAAATTAATACTAATCAAATTAAACATAAAAAAAACTGTAAAGTTCTCAACGTAGGAACCATCAATTTTCAAAATTTACGTTTTGTGACTAATACAATAATTATATGAAATAAAATGACAGTAAATAATACATAATAAATTAGTTGCATTTCCTCCAAAATAAAACATGACAAGGAAGGCTGATTTCAAGTGCATAATTTGTAATGAAAATCTTATAAATAAGAGATTATTCTTTATTAGCAAACATAATCATTATTGACTATGAAAATTTTCTCCCATTCAAAAGAATGTTAATTTGAAAAACCAGAATAAAACAACAACAAAAAAAAGATATTTGAAAAGATTATTTTCATAAAAGTTACCTTTCTTTGGGATTATATACGAAACAAGCATGCAACAGATTCACAGCTAATGTATCACAAGCTTCTGCACAATTTTTTCTCATGTATGAATCCAAACAATTATAGCTGAGAAGTGAAAGAATAAAAAAAATGAAGAGATTATTTTCTAAGAACAGGTAGTAGCTGAGAAATAATTATTTGTACAGCATATTCTTATACATAATTTCTTGGTTTAAAATACTAAAAGTTTCAATTTTAGAATTCCCTAATGATTTCCATCAACTAAGTTGCAAAAGGTATAAATTTCATAGTTATTTTTGAAATTAAAATTTGTAAAGAAGATTATTTTGATTTGATTAACATAGCAATGGATAAACCCAAGAGCCATTTGTAACTCATCTAGTCATTTTGAACCCAGGTAAGAAGACAACTAAATTGGTATCTCACTTAACTTCCACATGACATAATTGGAGAATTTTGGGAACCATTCTTATTTAATGCAAAGTAACAGGCATTATTTTTCATACACATGGTTCAGTTTTAATTAGAACTTGAAGCTACAGCTTGATTTGAACATCACGAACTATTAAAATTGACAATTACATGTTGTATGCATTCAGACAATCTGTATTTTTTTAAGCTTTATTGCAATAAATATCCAAATGCTGAACGAGTAATTGAATTTAAGAAAATTAGATACATTTCCAGACAATCCCAGAATTCTACTTTCTAAAACAAGTATTCATGCTTTTCATTCTTTACATATTTAAAAACATAGGTCAATTTTCTCTTCAACTATTATATTTTAATACCATACATATATATTTTTTAAAGATGATAAAAGGAGCATATTAGGTTTGGGCAGTAATACAATTTATTAATATCATTGTATTTTAAGAATTTAGAGCAAATAGCACAAATAGTAAACTTGGGAACACGAAAAAACAAAGTAAGACAAATTAAAAAACTTAACTTAAACAAGCAGAAAATAACAGTCTATGCTTCTAGAGTATTTTTTATAGCCAAATAACATAAAGTAGAATGGTAAAATAATACCCATTATTTTATTTAGCTAAATTTCTTAATCAAATTATTTTTTCTTTTTTATATAATTCCCAGATTACACAGAATATGAGAGAAGACCCAGATCAGATGAAAATTTTTCTATAAGTGAACTCTAAAGTCAAGATATCTAATAGAGCAGCATGAGAGAAGTATTTTTCAAAATATGTAGCAGTGGAACTTCCTTAGGCTGACCACCCAAGAAACTAAGACAAAATGCTCAACTTGAAAAGATGGTCAACATATAGAATTAATCTTAATGTACCAATTTATATTAGTTAGATCTGAGAAGATTATAAATAACTTAAAATCCAGCGAAAAATGCCCACCTACACTTTCAAGCTGCAATTTTTAATGTTTACGTATATTCGCTGTATAACACGCACCCCCTTTTTATGAAGAAACCTGAAATGTATGTGTGCAATGCTCTTATGTTTTTAAGTCATTTTTTTCATGTATTATTCAAAGCTTTAGAAAAATAGCATACTTCTAGAACTACAACCCTTTTAGTTTATAAGGAATGTCATTTTTTAAAAAAATTAACAGTATTTCAATCTAAGCAGAAGTCGAATTTTTTTTATGCTCATCTTTTATTCTTAAAGCTCTTATTTTTATACCTGGCGTATAACACATACCTGTAAATTTTGATCTTATTTTTTGTCTTCAAAGTGCGCATTATATGACGGATTTTACGGTAATCATATGTAGCTTACATGCATTGAAAATTCAAAATCAAATCATTTAACCACTAAAATTTTGTTAATTTTATTAACTATAATTAAATTAAGAATTCTACCTTAAAATGAATGAAAAGTTAAACAGATTAATAAATTATTAGTAATATATTTCTTTACACCCTCATTTTATAAATCAAATTTTAAAATTTAAATACTAAATGCAGACATTTAGAAAAATCAGAATTATTTTACATTAATAGTTAAAACTAGAAAATGTCTTTTTTTTTTTTTTTTAAAAAAGAGTATTTTATTGTGGAATTTTAGAATCAATTCAAGAATAAGTACAAGGATTTTTTAAGCAAAAAAAATACAGATATTTTGGTCTTTAACAATAAGTATAACAAAACTAAATATCAAGGGACACTAAATATGTGTAATACTCACTGGTGCTTCCTGTACTCGAACAAATCCAAAATCAGTGGATAATCATATAATTTCTATTGAACAAAGAAAATTATTATATTGGTTGAATTGTTCCAAAATTAGTGAATTAACCTGAAATTTAATCACTCAAAATTTTTTTAAAAGCTTCAAATCTATTTTATACACAACTAGTATTTTTATACATATTACTTATATTTAAACTATTTAAGCAGACAAATTGTAACATTCAAATTATTTTTTTAAATTGAAAGATGCTTTTCTGAGAAAATAATATTCAAATATAACAATATTTACTTAAATAAGAAATCTCATACCTTCACAGAAATTTTCAAGTAAAAAAATAAAACATTCAAAAATTTTCATTAACTAAATCCATTTTAAAAACTTCAGAATACTAATAAATGATTAGAATATAGATTTAAAGATTTTTTTTTATGATGAAAATAAATTTTAACACTGTTGATTATTTAACACTTATAAAATAAAACTAATATTTATGACAATGTGTTTATTTAAACTCACACACAGATATAATCCACATTCAGTCTTAAGTTTGTTTATTTCATCCTTAAAAAAAACGTGTTATTTTAAAATTAGTAACCATTTTAAAAAAATGAGCTACAATGTATAGTGTTTTCCACTTTTGAACATCAGGTATAAAGTGTAATAAAAAAATTACAACAATAAGATAGCCATTTGATGCAAGAAAAATTTTTTTTAATATTTTCTGAACCATAATACAATTTAAATTTTGAATTTAGAAATAGATAATCCTACTATCTTTTGTATATTACAATTCATTTTTTTAAAGTAACTGTGTTTACAATAATCCATGTTTTAGTAAAATTTAACTTAATTTTTTGATTCAGATTTAGAACTGGAAAACAATTATCTTATTTGACTGGAATATAACCATTTTGAAACAGTAAATTAAGAAACTAAAACTAAGTGTTTAAAACATTTATTTAAATAGGAAAGTTAATTTTTTGTACCGCTTTACTTTCATATCGCAAAATCAGGGGTATAATTTCTGACTTTCAATTTCGTACAATTATGAGCATCTAGTTGTTAAACAGTTTCTTTGTGGACTTGAAATATTTTTCATGAGGAAAGATTTTTTACTTAGATATACGTGCAAAAGCAGAAAACATAGTACATACAGTTAATTTTCTTTCAAACAATTAAATCTCTTCAGGAATGACATTCAATAATTTATGAAATAACTGCAAATTTATCTTTAGAGTTATCTTTCAGAATTTTTGGTATTCCCATAAATGTCCATAATTTTAAAGATGTTTGTCAAATAAAGTCCATTACATATCAACTTAGAAGTTGATACATTTGTAGGGTAGTGCAGAGTACGTACAGCGTGCCCAATAGGTTGCCAGCCATGGTCTACAAGTTTTTCCATGATGATCCCTCAACTACTGTGTTGTCAAATTTTTATGAAATTAAATTAAAAAAAAGTTACTTTACAAAAGATCTTACCTTAAAAATACGTTTAGTAGGGAAACCAAACATTGCAAATATCTGTTTAAGCAAATTTTGTCTCTCCTCTATAGGAAACAATTTTTTTTTTAGAAGTAGTTCAGCAAAAATACAGCCTGCAGACCTAAGAATCATCACCAAATACAAAATTAGAGTTCTGAAATTCCATTTTAATATAAGAAATATATATATACAGGGTGATTCACTATCAGACAGACAAACTTACAGGGTGTTTAGGGATATAGAGATAACTCAGAATCACACAGGAATGCAGGGGTGAAAGTGCTGTAGTTACATGCTATGGTGCAAAGAACAGAAACAGCAACATATTAAAGAGACAGAAAACACTTTATCGAAAGGTCTTACTACAACAGGTGTTTGAATTTACGACCAGAAGTCATCTGGCAGCAGGGCCGGCTCTAGAAATTTTGCCGCCCCGGACAAAAAGTTAAAATGCCGCTCCTCTATCTAAAGCAAAAAATTATAATTTAAAAAGAAATATTTTTCAAATAGATGCACACCTATAAAACAAATAACGAACAAAAAGGCTACATAACAATATATATAAGTGGCGCACACAAGGGCGGGTCCTGGGGGTCCAGACCCCCAACCCAAAGCCCTTGATTTTTTTCCGATTGGTTATAATTCTAAGTATATAATACGTAAAATTTAATTAAATATTTGTTATTAATGATTAATTTTATTAATTAATGCTAATTATTTATTCAATAATTAGTTTTTTACTGTTTTGTTCCTAAAAATCGACAAAATCAAAAATAGCATGATACAAGAATGGTGAACTTTCAACCCCGGATCCCCCCCCCCTTGAAAAATTCCTGTGTGCGCTACTGCTATATATATGTATAATTTTAAGTCTTAAAAAATACAAAATAATTCCAAATTAAGGATATAATTATCTGTTATTATTTCAAACAATTAAAAAAAGTAAGAGAAGGAATTTCCCATTCCAGCAGGCCAATTTCTTCGAAAAAGAGTCTATTGATGGTGGGGATCACAAGTGTTTATTTTAACTTATAGTAACTACACCCAAAACTAAAACAAAACATCTTCTGTGGCTCTCTACCAAAAACTTATTACCCCTGTGCCCTTTTGGATAGCTGACACCAAACATCGTGTGAGTGAAAGGGATATCCATTGTGACCCAACTCCAGGATGGGGAGAAAATTACTAGTGAAAGATATGTAAAAATATTAAATTTCATTATTTAAGATATATATTTCTGCCTCGAACCCTCAAGTTTCGACATAAAAGAAAAACTGACATTAAACATACATCCTACAAAATAAGGAAATAAAATACATTTTTAAAAAAAATTCACACCCAATAATATTTCAGAAAATATATCAAATTATCTACAACAACAAAAAAAATCCATCTTTTTTTCTTTTTTTTTATCAAATTCGATCCAAATGCCGCCCTTAAAATTTGCCGCCCCAGTCAGGGGTCCGGTTTGTCCGGCCCTAGAGCCGCCCCTGCTGGCAGACCTGATAGCAACAGTATGTGGAATTCCTTACGTTTTCAAGGGTTCCTTCGGTCAGTCTTGTGGTAGATGGCGCTGAATGGAAGGTTTTGTGAAAACAGATCCTGCTGGAAGTCATTCTTTGCGATTTGTTTCCTGAGGCAGTAGCACGAACTCGTCTTCAAACAAAGAACTGGTCGACATGCTAATAATGAATGGATCTGTGAATTGTAATGGACATGACACTCAATGGTTGTACCAGGAACTTTACCTAAACAGGCATTTTCTACATCACACGACCTTTGCAAGTGTCAACAGAAAATGATGCGAGTCTAGATCTGGTCACATGAAGAGTTTGGTGTACAAGAAACCCTGTTCCTTCAGCTGAAGACTCATTGCTCGAAAATCTGTAGATGACAGGAGGATAAGTGACATGCCTGGAATCTTTGAGAATGTAAGGAATTCCATTCAGCACCTCTTGCCAGGCCTACCAGATGACTTCTGGTCGTAATTTTGAACACCTGTTGTAGTATAACATTTCAGTAAAATTTTTTCTGTCTGATTAATGTGTTGCTGTTTCTGCTCTTTTTCTCTGCTTCTTTGCATCATAGCTCGGAACTACTACAGCATTTGTGACCCTGCATTCCTATGTGATTCCAAGTAATCTCTTTTCCCCTATGCAACCTACAAATTCGTTGGCCTGGTAACAAATCAACCAGAAAAATAAAATTATTTTTAAAATAAAAAATATTTGAAAATGATACACAACAGAAAAAAAAATTCGATTACATGCTGTTGTTGATTTAACTATTTTCATAATAAAAACTTATGTTTCCAATAAAATATTGATTTCATGTCAGTTTTTGTTATTAAAAATACATTTCTTTTGTCAACTAAAATAATATATTGTTTTACTTCTAATATCACACATGTCAAGAAAAGTTTTTCTAAATTAATTACAAAATGTCCACATAACTTATTATAGTTGACAATTATTATACTAATATATATAGCTATAATATATATATAAACAATACACTCTAAAAGTTAGAATACAACCTGTTTTTTGAGTCTAATTTAAAAATGGATAAACATAAAAGGAAAGTAATTTAGGCGGAAACGTACACTAAACTGTTTTTTCTTTTTGATTGCGATATAAAAATTTGTATTAACTTAACAAGCATAATTTGAAAGAAAAAAAAAGTAATTTTAGCAGAAAAGTTTATTAATGAGAGAGAAAGCAGTTATCCCAATAATATCAAATGTCAGTAATGAGTAAAAATGTCATGGAAACATTATACATTAGTTCTCTAATAAAGATATATCCACCCTTAACTGTGTGCAATGTTTTGGTAACATTAACCTTCCTTGCTGCCAATTAAGTTGTCAGAGACTGAAACAGGATGAAAAGATTAGACATGAAGTAACCCTTATTTCCACTCATGTAACAACCTTGGAGAAGGACTAAAAGCAGTAATGTATCTCCCAAGATCGTTCCATATATACTTTATTGGATTCAGATTTGAAGATTGAGCTTGCCATTCTCTTTGTTCCAAAAGATGATCCTCAAGATAGTGCTATGAGGCTGTTAAGGTGCAGTGCTGTTGAGGTTGGATCACTCCTGTAAAAGACTGTGTTAGGACAACATTGACGTACTCATTGATAGGAGCCTTGATAGGTCACTGTAAGTGTGAGAGAGTCCAAGTGAACCTGGATGTCAATCAGAGAGTCTGTTGGTGTGTGTTGGGGCATCATAGAGCACTGTGAAGCTGGTAAAAGCATTCATACAGAGTTTAATCCTGTTGAAGTGTCTCTCTAGTGACTGTGAAGTTTCTTGGTTTTCCCTCTTTTTGTGTCTCTTTAAAGATCAAATACATCACACCCCCTTCAAAGCCTCAGGTGATGCAGAAGCTTGGATGCTTGCTTCTGTTTGGATGTAGCTAGGATTACTAATCAGCTATTGGCCCCTGTCACCCCTCACACGGTAGACTTCGAAGTCGAAGATTGGCGTACGGACTGCGCCAGTCCCTTCTATGTTGGCTGGATAAAGGAAGGTCAAAGGCTGACATGCCTTAGAACATGAGCGTCACAGTGTCTGGTCTTGGATATTTTCCAACGTGAAGCTACATGACCATTGAGACCTCATTACCTTTACAGGAAATAGGTCCTCTTGTGGAGACTGTCGCAATAGTTTTTAACAAGCACAGCTCAGTGAGCTTGCACATTATCATCTATCAGAATGAATTCATTACCAAAAGTAACAGTGGACACATAGATCATACATCTCATATCAGTCAGAGTCCTTCCATGGAACATATGCAGGTCAGTATGACCTCTAAGAGAGATCATTGCCCAAACCCTGATTCCATTCCTTTTGTAACTATGTTGTTCATCAATACAGAATTGATTCTAGCTGATGTGTTGTTTCCTCCAAATCAGCAGACATCCCAAATTGCTCATTAGTGTGAAACTGAGATGAACTGAAGAGTACAGAAGCCCAGTGTTTTCATATCCAGAAAATGAGTTCCCACGCCCAACATAAAGGGGCACATTTTTGTAGATGGTTCAGGGGGGCACACACAGCTGGTTGTCATGCAAAGAGACCTGAGCAGTGAAAGCATTTTCCCACTGAGGTAGTGGAGATTCCGTTTCTGATGTGATAAAATGATTTGCAACAAGCTGAAATACAGTAGTGCTTCCTCTTTTTCAACATGAAGGAGCTAGAAAACAGTCTCTAATAGGTGTTGTAACTCATAGTTACCAGTAATATATCTTCTAGACCAGGGGTGGCCAAATCACAGCTTACCTTGAATAATTTTGCAGCCCACGAGATTCATTGCAACTTTACAAAATACAACTATTTTGTTTTAAGTGTTTTTTTAACAAATAAATCCCATAACTATTTCTATTTTACCACGTTGCTTCTGTTACTGCAAACCTTTTTTGAAGAAGAAGAAATTCATCAAACATAAATCGCAATCAAACTTAATGGATGAAAACCAGAAACATCAATTACGATGTGCAAATACACACATTGAGATCAACATACAAGTCGAGAAACAAATATCTCACTAATTAAATAAATTAAACATAATTTGATCATTGCGTTATTATTATTATATTATCTACGTAGCATGAAAAACAATGAAAATAATAATAATACGTCAGTCTGTTTCAAATTTTCACTCCTATACATGTTCGTAATGGCTCCGTATCTACTATAAAGATATATATATATATTTATAAGCAGCCTGTGGAATTATGTTTTTCCAAAGTGGCACACAAGGTCATTTGGGTTGGCCACCCCGCTTTAGACACATAATCTTCAAATTTAAGTTGATCCCCCAGTCTTTGAAACACACTAAGAGCCACACTGAGATACCTAGCTGCATCAGCTTGTGATAATTTCTTCTCTATCCATCCTTTTTGTCACCTTAATGAATTGAATTAACAACTTCTTCCTGACAGTGTTAGACTCTCCTAAATATTCTCAATAATACTACCATACCTAATGAAAGCTTGATTATTCGCCCATCCGGTATAGTGGTTAGCGATGCTGAATGCTGTGCTGTTGGGTCTGGGTTCGAAACCTGCAGAAGACATGGATGTTTGTAAATGTATAGTGCCTTCGCGGCATAGGGTTACTTTAAATAGCCGTCGAGCCGCAAGCTCTTTCGTGAGGTTGATGGAAGGGGAAGAGGTGGGAGGACCCTGACCACCCATGTACTATCTCAAAATTGGGGTGAAACCAAGCTAAATCGTTCTGTCACTTGTATGGTGCTTAAAGCTAAGGCTAACGGCAGGCATCACTTAGCCCTTTGCCATGATTAATTTCGTGGACCTTGATGTGGCCTTTGCCAATCAGGTGGCATTAGTAACAACAACAAGCTTGATTTTACCACATTTTCTCCAACTCTTCCATTTCTTTCTTTTTTTTTGTTATAATATTGTTTAAGTTCATTATAATCATTCATATAAACTATAAATTTTATTATTATTTTAGTAATGAAGTTTGAAGGATAAGTTATACTTTTGGAGGCCAGTGTATTTTAGCATTATATAAAGCTTTTAAAATTCCATCCAAAAAATACATTCAAAATTAAAAGAATTCATTTATAATTTCACAAAAAAAACAACAACAATGGCATGAAAACATTAACTATAAAATGCAAATTAAAACTTTATACAGAGAATGTAAGACAATTCTGTAATTCAATATAGTTTATTGTTTATCAAACAAAAAAACATTACAAGGACACATAAGTTTTTTACAATTCATAAAAAAATATTTTTTCAATGTTTAGGCTTCACATAAAATTTTTATTTTTAGTAGTATTACACGATTAAAATATATTTATATTATTCATTTGTGTACATATTCTTATACATTTATGGCTTTAGTCAATATAACAGTACCATTTATTTTTTAATTTCTTTTTTAGAAAGTACTTTATAAAAAACATACAGATCCACATAGTTATTCCTCGTTTTCCAATACCCCTGTCTTTTTTGAACTAAAAGAACATAACCTTAATAAACACGAATGGATATTAAGGTTCTTTTAAAACTCAACTATAATTTAGAATAACAAAAAGCCACAAGTAAACATATACAATTCCTCTAAATATGAGGGCACCCAGAAAATAAGATTATTTAAAATAATTTTTACATGTTTGTGAAGCTTCCTTCATAATTACAAGCATCAGTTAAAAATTTCTATGTACAACAAGTTCATTAAGTCAGATGTTCACAGCATTCACACAAAAGAACAATAGTCCAGACCTTGCTCTTAGCAATTGCTATTTTTTCACAAAGTTGAAAAAGTTTCTGGGTGATTAGAAAGGATAAGAGTAGGAAAATGCAGTGATCACATAGACCAGGGTTGTCAAACTCGTATGATATTACAGGCCACATGGTCTATTTTATTACAAGCTGGGAGCCGTATGTTTACAATCTTCAAAAAATGAATAAAATGCGACTTTTATTATGTATTATGCATTTAATAGACTCAATGTATTATATATTATACATACATAGTCGTTTTATATTTCACATTATTTTTTAAACTTTAACTATACATATCTTATATTTTTAATAAAAATCAAAAATAATTTTTTTTTTTTACGTAATTTTAATTTAGTATTACTTTTTAAAAGATGTTTGACACCATTTTTTTCATAAAGCAGGTCATCAAGATTTCATTAAAAATACTGAGCTGATGTAATTTTTAAAATTGACGATAAAGGTTGAGAGCGAAATTCAAAAGATCTTTGATCTACAATTCAGTTTCTAACAATTTAGTTTAGTGAGAATATTCAATAAATTTTAACATATGAGACTTAATCAATAGATGTGGACAACTTTCAAAGTGAGACAAGTTTTATTTTTGCCAAAGTAATATTTTTTAATATTATGAAATAGAGTTGCAAGAACATGGTTTTTGACTTAAAGCTTAAAATTAAGATGATTAAAATGGCTTATATATAACATGAACTGAGAAAGCCAGGTCCTTATTCTATTGTCCATCTTTTAATTCGGCACATTTTCATAACATTTTTGTTTCCAAGAAAATTATAATTTCTTCCAGCAATTTGAAGAATAGTTTTAACACTTAATGATTTAGAGACTATTGAATTTCCATGTAATATGGTATATTGTTGTATTCATTGTCTATATCTTCCAGAAATGAAGAAAATCCATGATGTGATTAAGTCTATATTCTTGAATAAAATTTACAAATTTGGTGACAATTTTTAAAAGATTTCCTATGTTTAAAACTTTGGAGTACAGTACCTGTTGGTGAATGATGCAATGAAAATGCTCAAAATTATCTTTGCCATCCTGTTTGCATATTTATTTTAATCTTGCGACAACTTCTTTAGTAATACCAGTCATGGTAGGTGCACCATCATGCAGGACAAATCAATTTTTCCAATAGTAACTTATATTTCTTCAAAAGATCTATAAGTACATTTAAAATATGAGCTTCAAAGGTTGTATTTTAAACATGAATGAATTCGAAAAGTTCCTTATTTATTTTTAAATCGACATCACATCAGTGAAAAAAAACTCGACCAGCTGAGCGAAATTTCAAATATTTGTACTTTAAAAAATATTGCAATAAAGTACGCTTGAAATGTTGATATTATTGAATTATGGGGATTTCTTAAATTCTCGGCTATTTCATCAACTATGTGCTACCTACAATATTTCGACTTAATTTGCTTTGTTTGTGCTGGACATCGTACTTCTACTGTTTTAAATAAACATGAACTAATAAATTCATTTTCAGTACACCATTTCGATCTGTTCATGTGAATAAATGTAATAATATATAACTTTTACAGCAGCCGTATAGTCTTCAACAAATTTAACGAATGAGCTTTATTGCTTTTGAAGAATCTCAGTTTGGACAATTTGTCTTCACAAAGTTTTACAAAGTATTTGTCATAGTTTGCTTCATGATTTGTGTCACAGTGCCCTTTATTTCAGTTGCTAAAGAATATAATCTTAGAGTTTTTAGATATCAGGCATATTTTAATTTTATTCTTAACACAAAAATATTAGTTGCCATTTTCTTGAAAATTACGGTGTTCCTTTTGAATTGATCATTCTTTACTCATTGTTGAAATTTCATTGTGCTTTCATTCACAAACGATCAAGTATATCGGGCCTTTTACCTTAACCGTCTTGAATATTTTTTTAAACTTTAACCTTTTAACTGTCATGCCCGAGATAATCTCGGAAAAGCACTAGTGTTCGAAAATTTCACGCCCAAGTATTACTCGGGGAAATTTTTTTTGAGTGCATCGTATTGTTTTACCCAAATGTATATCGGGAGACGTTTATTTCGGCTTCATCTCTTTGTCAAACCCGACTGATTCTCGGAAAAAGTTAATGTGCGCTCACTTCAATAGATGGCAGCACTTTACTGAAGACTTCAAAGGTTAGAGGTTCTTTGGTTCAAAAAAATTTGACAATTTGTGTACCCAAATCATCA
>BMAV01021362.1:82567-108695 GCA_019973955.1 Trichonephila inaurata madagascariensis | reverse complement strand
CCGACTGCCTCTTGCTAATCACACTCCAAACACAGAAGGAGAAAGAAAAGTCACACTCACGAAGAATCAGGGTACCATTTATAGTTCAGAATATGCACCGTACATTTCAGAATTTAATAAAAAATAATTTATTATTGTAAAATTAAATAAAAACGTTTAATGAAATACATAAAATAATATTTTTAATCTAAAGGCTATTTCTATTATCAAAAGATTTTTTTTAAAAACAAGAATAGGTAACAGGCAAATATATTGTAGATTTATATTAGGGGGACTGAAAAGTATTGTCGTTTCTGCGTACGTCGATATTTGTTAGTCATTTATCAGCTCATTGTGTACTTCAAAATTTGTGACATAGCCATCCTGCGATAGCTATGTCGTGTAGGATCCGCGTAAGCTAGAGGTGTGGGATTATCTAAAAGAGATGAGACATTTTGTAATTCTTAACACAACTTTTATTAAGAATAACTTAAATTACTTAATTCTAAAGAACAACTTTCTTTAAGTGAGAATAAGCCACAAATTAAACTGAATATTCAAGTCAGATCGCACAACTAGATCACTTATCTTAATTATATTTAATTATCTGCCTAATCTAACTTCCTATACAAAATATTACCTTTTAAGCCCCGTTTACATGGAAGTCGGCAAAATACCGGCAATTTCGAAATGCGGACGAAAGCCGGGATTACACCGGAATGTTTTTTCGACCCGTTTACATGAGAATGGGGTGCGTTTACTTGAGAATCTGGTGATTGGTTGATAGATTCACGTGATTATAAAATGTAACCATGGGAACAACTAGAATTTTTAGCGCGATTATCATGAAGAGGACATGTGATTATGTTTTCGTTTTTTTACCGCCAAACATTTCTTTGTTTACTATTATTTATGCTTTTGCACATTTATATTATACCCGCTAAAATTTCGTATTTGACGTCGATTGTCGGAAAAAAAAATCTTTTTTTAATATCCCGGTAAAAATTCGAGTGTTTTGTAAACATGGATAAGAATGACATTTGTTTTCAATACCAACCATTTAGAACCCGTCGCCACCAAAAACCGAACCCCGTTTCTACTATTTTTTTGTTCACATAAGAAACTTCTAAACAGTTCGAATCGGCCACTGGTCCGATAAATTTTGAAATATCGCCAGTTTGGCGTAATTTTGTGTGTTGTGTTTTGGAGTAGAAACCCTACGATTTGGCAAGAAAAAACTTGGCGGGATAAGTGGCCGAACAATCCAATCGGACTTTGGATAGATGTCTACAGGAATGTAAATTTTTGTTTATTTTAAATTAAATTATATAGAGAACATACATATAAAAAGATAAAATATATTTAGTTAGCTTAAATTTTATTTGTTTTACACATCTTCAGAGTAGTTATAAAAGAGATATTTCTGTTTTTAATTACCTAAAATAAGAACACAAAGATCTAATATGTAATCATACATGTCATATTAAAACAAGTATATATATAATTTATACCACTTTCAAACATTAGAAATGAAAATTACCATTTGTAAAATTATATATAAAAAATCATGCAACATTCTGAAAGTCTATTCACAGTACTGTTTTAGTAAAAAGATATAATTTATCGAGAATTACATTCTGAATGCGGTAAAAAATTAAGGCATTAAAATGTGTGTATTATAGAATATAAAATATTGTGTGCATATATTGAATATTAAATTCCTGTTCTCTTGTACATGATCAAAATAAAAAGTCATTTTTAAATCCATAATTCTTTCACACACAAAAAAAATTATTAAATATTTGTGTGGTATCTATATCACACAGATGAACCTTTTTTTTTTACTATGGATAACAAATATGCAATTATTGGTATTTATACAGTTAAAATATAAAATTCAATAATTTTGATAAATTTCATATAAAGACTACACTTGTTATTGAAATATCAACATTGTGTGTTAAAGAAATCTGTGCAACCCCAGCTGAAATGTATTAAGCATAAGAATACTCTGGATTTTTTTTACATAAGTATTAAAGTCTAAATGCTCATGTATATTGATATTATCCTGCTAATAAATTTAAGACCTAAATAAATTTGTCGCATTGAGTTAGTTACAAATATTGACCCAAGAAGTGTACTTAGATCAGTTCTATGATATTTAACGGTAATTAGGATCATGAAACGAAATACGACTTTACATATAGACATTTTCTGTAGGATGTTTACCTTCTATAAAAGCATTGGAAATATTCAGAATTTTAATATAACCTTTTTCGACTTTCTATTTACCCTTAAATGAATAACTTGACACACTGTTGTTTACAATAATCTATATTCATGTAGAATTCAGTAAAAAGAGGTGATTTAAAATTTTTTTTTCAAAAATAAGTGTTTCACCATCCAAAATCAGTGATATTTTTGTGTAATGTATGCTTAAGGGACAAATTTGGAGTGAATGTATTGTATAATATCGACCAATATCTTCAAATAAAAAAACTGCCAAATGCTGCGATATACAGCCAATAGTAGAAACTGTCCCTGATCACGTTTGAACACAGTAAAAATAATAGTGATGTAATTGTTTTTTTAAAATTTGTTATGTCTTTTTGTTTGGTGAAATTAGTCGGCAGTTTAACGCATGTTCCAAAATTTGTGGAATGGTACGAGTACTGATTTAACATTTCATAAGAGAAACTTTGAAGTAATTTAATATTTTGCTCGTGTAATTTGGGGAGCTGAGAAGTTTCATGAAATTTAGGATTGCCCCGGTAAAAGAATCTTGCTTAGAATTAGTACAAATTGCGATTAATTTATTAATGATAAACTTTGGTAACTTATCGAATTAATAATGATTTTAATTAATTTAGTCTCTTAACTTTATTATATTTTTAAACATTAAATTTCAAAACGAAAATTCTGAATCTTTTTTTCTGATATTGTTTCATCTTCCATTTTTATTAAAGTATTAATGTAATACATAAAAGGATATTTCAGTTGCATATCAGTGATAACGAAATAACATGTCAATGCATTTCTCCAAATAAGTTTAAGTTTGGATGAACTGAAGCATATTTAAAAATATAAAAGAAAACCCTTTGTCAATTTTACTGTGTATGTATCCATTCACCCCCTTTATTTTGATGTAGTTTTAAGTATATGCAATGTGTACATTTATTTTTTTAAATTAATGCAAGGAAAATTAGGGTGGTTTAAAAAAATATAATAAGCTCTAGTATTTAATATGTAATTATAACTGTTATGATGAACAAATGTTATACAAAGGTTTATTGTATTTTTAGGACATGAAAAAAGGTTTATCGAGATATTTTACAAAAAATACGTGTATATATTATTGTTATATATATACGTGTATTTGATTTTTTTATTCAACTTCTTTCTATAAGTTGCATGATTTCAGTATTCTAATTTGTTCTACGTAATTCTGAAAGTTGACTGTATAGAAGTGGATTTTATATCTCTACCAGTTTGTAAGATCTGAAATTTCAAAATTCTTGTGATATTTCATTTAATCTGGACCCATACCATATACAATTTCTCAAAAATACTATGAAAAGTTTTGTAGCTAACCTATATACAAATGTTATTGGTTTTTGCTTTCTAGTTTCTGGTATATTTCGCACAGTTGGCTGACTAAAAGATTAGTTTTTGCCATTAATTTGTAAACAAGGGAAGACCATTTCAAATCTTACTTTTGTAAATGTATTGTATCCAAAAAAGAAAAAAAAAGCATTAATTTGATTAAATTAATTCTGATAGTATTGAAATTAGAGTAAAAAAATTCGTAGAAACTTTGAAAAAAAAAAAAATGTTTTTGAAATTTTTTGTTTACTATTAATTGCCTAATCATTAGGTATTTAAAAATTTAAGTTTTTATGTTATAAACCTAAAGTGAACATTTTAGAAATTCTGCATAATTTGACCTTTTTATCTATGAAATCTTTGACTTAGGAGATAATTTTCTTTAAATTTTTTTTTATTGTTTCATTTGATTTGTTTGGGCTAATGACATTTAACTCTTTTGTTAATATTTTGAAAAATTAATACTTTTTTTGTTGTAAATAAATTGCAAAAAGTCATTCATAAGATTTTCAGAGAATTTTATTAGATATTATCAATAAGTTAAAAATTGATGTATAATAATTGTACATGATATTATGCATGTTGAATATTACCAGATAGATCCTCGATTTGTCCTTATAATATAATGTTACTTTCAGAGAGTGTGATTTATTTAGCAGATGATGAAAAGCTTTATTTACTTATAGTGCATTCATGTAATGTTAAAATTAAGTGTCAATAAATGATGTATAATAAAATGAGTATGATTATTAAATAAAACGGCATACGAGAAATTTTCACGAAATAATTTAATTTGTTCTACAATAAAATAATTTTATTAAAAAGCCTATTTCTTTAAACATGTTTCTTAATTTATTCAAAAACGTCCAATTAATTTATTTCTGAATGTTGGAGACAGGCATTTTTAAGAAAATTCAAACCTTTTGAAGGGTAATAATTACAAAGGAAGTCAGTGTATAAAACATATCAAATGTTTGTTTTTTATAAGATTATTTCAGATACCCAAAACCTTTAAATGATGTTAAAAGCAATTTTCTTTCCATCTCAGAATTCCTAATTATTAAACAAAAACTTTCATATTAACCAACTTTAATTAAAAAGCTAAATTAATTTTTGTTTGTAAAAAAAGTGTGAATTTTCTTAGATGTGCAATGTTTTCATAAGAACTTGTTCATAGTATGTTTTACAATCGTGGGATTATTTAATCCTTCGAGTAGTATTTAGCCTACTTTTATAAAATAATTTTGTAGGTATGTGTGTATAAAGGGATATCTTTTGGTACAGTAAATCGGGGTTTGCTTTAATAACAAAAATTAAATGGTTAAGTAAAAGTGAATCAAAATTGAAGATTTTAGAAAATGAAATGTTCTTTTTAAGTTCTTATCCTCATGTGTTTAAAGGAATGCTAATATAAAACAGTTCATTCTATTGGTTATATCAACTTTAACAGTAAAAAAAAAATACACCTTTATGGAGTTATTTAATTACAAGATATTATTAATTTTTTACTCCTTATATGGAAACACTCAAAAATATAAATCAGGAAAAATAACAAAAAAAAAAAAAAATACAATTTTATTGTGTACTTCAATAAAAATTATATTGTAATAATTTCAAATCAATCTCAAAAACTTGTCTTAAAATATATGTATCATCTTATTAAAATATTGGAAACATACATGCAGAACATACTAAAGATAAATTTATTTACATCCTTCCCTGTACCTGAATAGAATCTTAATTTAATCGGAAATGGGCACTTTTAAACTTCCGAATCTCGGACAGTTTCATCAATTATTAATGCTAGTTGACCAACACGCGAACTCTACAACAGCAGCCATCTTGAATGTCTGGCGCAATGCATCATGGGAGAATTAGAAAATGCACCCCATTCATCCCCAAAGTTCCTGGTCGAAAGCAGGAACAAAAATCAGACCTGCATTTCGACCCGGTATTTTGCAGGATCGTCATGTAAACGGGTGCAAAGAGGAAGCGACCCTGCATTTTGCCGGTATTTTTCGTCCATGTAAACGGGGCCTTATAGAGTAACCCCTCCTATCTTGGTTGAAGACACTCCTATTCTGCTCTTGTAGATAAGTATACTCCGGCACTATTAATCCTTCTTATAATTAACAATATTAACGAAGATGAGCGTATCCTTCTTCCTTGTGATTAGGTCGTCTAACACTTATTCCGATCTGTTACGCACTGAGTTATCTCTAAGATTGCCGTCCTATCTCACTAAACCCTCTATCCTTTTAAAGTATATCTTATTTGCATTTTCGCCCTGTTTCTCTTCTTGGTATTGGGTTGGAAAAGTTTTGCCATTAATCGTGGCCGTCAAAGAACTTAGGAATTATGTTAGAAGAAGAACGCGAGAGACATCACAAATTGTGCCAAAGACATTTTGCGATAAGAGTGATTTGAGTACTCATAAATATTTAAATTTTAAATTGTTGTTTGCTATTTATGGAGGAATGGTCAGCCAAATACCAGAACACGTGCATATCCTGCATTGTTCGCCTTTTGAGTTTCATAAGTGTATTAATGCAATGATTGATACCAAACTCTTTTGTGATGTTTGTCCAAACGCATTAGATGTTCAGAAGTAAGTAAGGTGGGTAATTTCGATTTTTTCAACTTCCACTCTTCAGGAAGACAAACAGCTCAAAGACATTGGCATGTTAAGGGTTGAAGTGGAGGCAAACCCATTTCATGCAATCTAGGAATTGTTAAACACTGTTACCGAACTTGGTCGACCATACAAGAACATTTGCTACAGATTGGTAAAGTGAGCAGCTCAGGTGTTAGGATCTTGCATAATCTGTCCGAAGGAAACAAAGCTGACTGATCCAGCACATGCAACTTATTACTTCAGCGGCACACTACAAAAATGTTTTTTGATTGCTTGATCACTGGAGATGAAAAATGAGTCCCTTATGATAGCCCAAAGCACAATAGTTTTCACCCAAAATGTGCTTGGGTGGAAGATTTGTGCGGTCGTTCATTTGGAAGTGCTGAAACTTCAAACTGTGAACCCTTACTGTGTACAAGTGGATCGAGTAAATCAATCTTTAATTGAAAGGAGCCCAGATATTGTCAACAGAAAAGTTGTTATTCTGAAACTTGATAAGGCAAGACCACACTGCACAAGACAAATCCTGGAATAAGTTAACGAAATGAGATGGGGGTTATTGTCTCACCATCCATACTCGTCTGATACTGCTCCAACGAATTTTCATTTATTCCTATCTCAAAGATTTTCTAAATGATAAAAATTTAAAAATTAGGAGGATGTCCAAAATACCATCTTCAGATATTTTACTCAAAAATCATTAGATTTTTAACGATCCGGCATTGAAAATTTTCACAGTAGACGGCAAAAGTTAATGTTGAGGATGATTACATAACTAATTAAAACTAAAAGCTTAGTAAAAGTTCGTCTATTTAAATTTAATGTAAAAAAACGACATTACTTTCCGGTCTCCCTAATATATAAGATTCACCTCAAGTAAATTTCAAAATGAAAACACCTTGAAAACCTGATATTTAAAAATTTTTTAAAAAAAGGTAGACCACATGCGGCTTGCATGTTTGACAACCCTCACATAGACTATATGGCCATGTAATATTCTCTTGCCTGCTGCCGGCAGAAGAACATCTGAATACCACATATGGTTAAATGTAGTGAATGACTTAAATGATTTTGTAGAGAAGAAGTGAAGGAAATATTGAGTATGTAACAAAATCTTCCCAACCAATTAATAGTGTTTTTCATTTTGTATAACTGAACGATTTACATTTTCTGGATGACTCTCATATATGCAATACACACAGTCAACAACATATTCCAAATTCTATAAAATCTATATAAGCAAATATTGATAACATTTCTCATTCATAGGAAGAACTTGCTTTAAAAGAGAGGGAAAAAAATTCTTTCTTAGAGTGCAATGCATCGCAGAGAGAATATATATTTTCCTTCTAAACTTTATAAGTAATTGTTTAGAATGAAATATGTTTAGCATCATTAATATTAACCTCAATACTTTTTTTTTTTGCATATGAATGATAGTCCTTATACTGAATATGCCATTATGAAAATCTCTTGTAACAATCAAAATCTTCATAATTCTGCAAGTAGATATTTTAAACATAAAAGCTATTTAGACATAATACTACACAATCTACATATATTTTATTAATATAAAGAATTGTTCAAATATAATACTTCTTTGTGAAAATCTAAATGTAATTGTTCTGTTTTTCAGATACTTCATTCACCCTATATTCAATAAATTTTTTATAGAACATAAATAATAAATTGACAATCCAAATTCCCTCTTAAATTTTATACATCCAATAAAACAATCTTAAAATGGTACGATTGTTTACTTCCTAGATATACTTAGAAAATTTTTACTGATTAAATATCACCAGGAATGTAAACACAGAATTTTTTTTTTTTGCTTTGTGATATTGCTTTAAAATGAAATTGACAATAAAGTATGTTCAATGTTTTGTAAATGTGAATCGATGCTGCACATTTTAAGGGGACACCGAACAATTCAATTGACAAAAATCAGTCAAAAAATCAAATCTAATTTTTTTAGCCTAAATTATTCTTTATATACTTTTCCTCACAAAATTTGAAGCTCTAAACTTCAAAAAACGCAAAATTATGATAGCTTTTACGTTCGTTTTTATTCACATCCCTGTGGCAAATCAAAATTTTAAGCTTACTTATCTCGGAAAGATAAAATAACTAATTTGTCTTCATTAAAAATGCTAAGGCTTTTTTTCATATTGTGCTTAGTGCTTTGAATTTTTTTTACCTATTGCTAATAGCACATGTAACAAAAGTTTGTATGCATTTTTGAATCAATGAATATTTATTTTTTTAAATATAATTGAACTCGGAATTTATATAAATTTTAAGGAATTTTCAACAAACATTCATTAAAAGAAGTATTGTACGAATGCAAATCATGTTATTGCAAAACCCACACTAACTTTTGTTATGCATAGTTTGACGTACATGTAAATCAAATTTCGTGGGTGTACATAAATTTTTGTAGGAGTAGCAGCAATTTAAAATCACCACGTTTAAAGTTTTTTCCTTAAAAAATTAAATGCCTAGCCTTTTATGATATTTTCAGCACAAAATCGGCTTTATATAGTATACACACATATAATTCAATCAAACAAATTTTGAAAATCCTTAAATTAAAATTTTTTAGAATAAATCATACCATGTCCAAATAAATTATTACTTAAGGGCTATTGCTTCAGAAATAAATAAATTGGTAAGCTTATCAAATGATCACTTTTTAGTTTTGTTAAAGTTATAATTTATGGCCTGCTTTCACCAATAATGTACATTATACTGATAATTTGTTTTTGTTTTATTTAGTCAATTAAAAAAAATCATGCCAGATATTGCTGAAGCTCTTCTTTACAAACGTTTACATAAAACATTTAAACATGCCATGATTCAAAGCCATAAAATGGGATGCGAGATTTGCTGCTGATTTTCTCATTCAATTGTAGTTTTTGGGGGTTTCTTTCATAAATTTGCAAGTGAAATAATAATTATGTTTTAAATTAATACAGAATTCTATGAAACAATATTATGTAAAATTTGTACTGTTTTGCTACTTTTTGATGTAGCCTTTCTAAAATACAATAATTTTACAAATATTTATGCATATTTTCAATATTTATTGATGTAACAATAGTAATTTATTTCTGGAATAGTTCATCCTAAAATCTGTATCTATCTTGATTTTGTTATTTTTTTACCAATGTCTTGAAAAATTTTATGTATTCATACTTTCCTTGAATTTTATATGAAAATTTAGCATTTTAGAAATATGAATTACCATAAATATAAAAAAAAAAAAAAAAAATTACATTAAAATTTACGCGCATTTTTTTTTCTTTGAAAGAAAAATGATTCAAACAGTTGCGTTTTCTTCTATTGTTGCCAAATGACATTTCTATCAAAATTATATAATTATATCCTCATTTGGTAATTTAGCACTCAATTTATGTTAAGATTACATCCTTATTGAGGGAATGTGTTAAATTAAAATAACAAAGAGCAGACTAATCTATAAAAATATAATTTACCATATATCAACAGCTGTACTGCACTTTTCAAATTCCAAAAGCAGTTCTAATGGTTGATATCTATATGAAATAAATAAACAATATTACCTTTAAGTAATTAAGACAACAATAATTCAATAATTTACATTACATAATTGCATTGATTATTCAGCCCAAAGTGACCCAAACTAGGTGTCAAAATTACATTACAGCAATTGGTATTCCATTTATATGGTGCAGCACTAAAAAAAGGCAATACTAGCTCACAAGGAAGGTACAAGGTCTGCAATGGTAATTACCAATCCGCAGCCCATTTGAAACTAAAAATAATATTTGTATAGTAATTTGTAACTACACTGCTGGCCACCATAAAGGCAACACCAAGAAAGACAAGAGATAGCACAACAAGATTTATTTTGTAGATAACATGTTGACCAAGTATCAAATGATTAAATTCATAGACTTCTGTGAAATGTGGTTCCTGCCAGAATCAGTAGCCAGAGTAGCCGCCATTGTTGGAGATCACCGCTGCCACACACCTCGGCATTGATTCATAGAGACTTTGAATGTGTTCTTGGAGTACAGCAGACCAAGCAGCTTCCACACGTTGCCAAAGTTGATCTGGTGTGGCAGCTGAGGGTGTAATCTGGGTCAATCTTTGAGCAACCATGGACCACATGTTTTCTATCGGCGAAAGATCCAGAGAGAGAGCCGGCCAGGGAAGCAATTCAATCTGGTGATTGACGAAGAACCTTTGGACAATGCGTGCCACGTGTGGTCGAGCATTTTCCTGTTGAAATATGGCTGTGGCCAAGCCCTGAAGGTAAGGAAGGACAACTGGCTCCAACACCTTGAAGATGTAACGCTGGCTGTTTAAAGTACTGGCAATGCATACTAGAGGAGTGCGAAAGTGATATCCAATACCGCCCCATACCATAATACCCGGTACAGGACCAGTGTGGCGGTGCATAACGCAGCTGTTCAGCATCCTCTCTCAACGGTGTCTCCAGACTTGAATCCGACCATCGTGGTGTTGCAGACAGATGCGTGACTCTTCAGTAAAGACAACTTCATTCCATTCTGTCGCCCACATCCTTCTTTCATCGCACCATTGGCGGCGGAGACGTCTGTGGTTCTGCATCAAGGGTAGACCAAGTAATAAACGTCTCTTGCGGACAGACCACTCTGCTGTAAACGGAGTCCAATGGTATGCGCAGACACTGAATGATGCGTTACAGACTCAATGTGCTGTGCTATGGTTCGTGATGTGACTGAGCGATCCGTAACTGCCATGCGCACAATTTGCCTGTCTTCACGTGAAGTGGTGCACTGAGGTGGATGCGATCGACCACGTCGGTTCGTTGTACCCTCCTGCATCCAACTGTCACATATCCGCATTACAGTTGTTTGGTTTCGTCCAACATGAGTAGCGATTTCTCTGAAAGATAATCCACAATCTCGGTAGGCCACTATCCTTCCTCTGTCGAACTCGGATACTTGATCAAAAGCTGATCGCTGTTTTCTACGAGACATAACTGATCGTTTTTTGAAAAAAACCACAAGAAAAACACTATTGCCGAACTTGAAATCGTCGATATCTCCAAGCCTTAAATAGCGCAGGTGGCGCCGCAGGCGCGCGTGATGTGTGTCTGCGCTGAAATTCTAATCATTTGCATATCTCACCTCCGCTAATGCATGTTGTAAATTTCATGTTATTTGCATGCTTCCTTCAGGGTGCTGCATTTACGGTGGCCAGCAGTGTACTTAATTTTGAAACTGGGATCTTAAAAAGCAAATTTCACAATTCACAAAATTTAGTACCAAAACAAATAATTCAGATATGAGATTACTTGAAGATGTTACCAGGTTCAGTTTTGAACTTATGCCATTAAAATTGTACAACAGTTAAGGCTTAAAATATAAATAAATGACTTAATTTAATTTAATTATGCAGCACTAATTACATTATTTTGAAAAAAAAATATTGCTCAAAGTATAAATTTTGGCACAGTTGCTGAATGTTCATGATATTGAACTCGTATTAAGTGACTTTATTTGAGCAGTGTGCTTCAGTTCAATTTCATCAGATTCCTTACATAAATGGGACGTTGTATGTTAAATTAAGAGTTCAAAACATCGAGCAGACAGGAGACCTAAAAATATGTTCCAAGCACTAATTACTGAGAGAAGATATCATAAATTATATCTAAATTTAATATCCAATCATTATTCTTGTGTCTTATGAAATTATACATAACGGATTCTCAAAGGTGATGGTCCTGTAAACTAGGGATAGTGAGACAGCTGAAGAAGCTGTAAAAAGAACAAGATTTTGGGACTGGAATTGATGGGCATTGACAGCAATCAGTCTCTATTACAACTAATAACAAAAACTATTACTCCTTTTTGGAAAACAAATACCATCAGGTAATCAAATTGACAATTTTGTTCATGGTTAAATAAACTAAGTGCAAATACATATGCAAGAGAAGACATGTTAATCTTAGATATTTAGGTAATTTATATTTGAAGATCATATTCCCTCTCAATTCCTGGTTCGAACAGTATCTTGATATTATCTGACAGTCGTAGTGCCGTCCAACATCTTTCTAACTGGCATAAGGTGGGTGATAACACAGGAGTGGCTATTTTGGATAAACTAAAACGTATTTCATCTTCTCGAGAGATCCATCTACAGTGGGTTAATTCGCATGTTAACATTGGGGGCAATGAGATTGCTGATGCCCTAGCAAAAGATGGCGAAGCTCAACCCACTATGAACTCGGCCCCTCTCGCCTATTCAGAACTGCAATCAATCTACATCAACAAGCAATCCACTGTTCCTCCTGCTCATCACTGGTATGAGGTTAAATGCCCTGGTGGTTCTCTTACTCATCAATGCAGCAGGCAAGAACAAACTATTCTAACTCGTTTCCGGAGTGGCTACCTCCAAGCTTTGACTTTTAAAGGATGGAAACAAAGTTTTTCCGACTTGTGTTAGGTGTTCTGCCAACCAGGCATCCCCAGCACACATTCTTGACTGATAGGGGCTTTCAAAACAAGATCTTTATGCAGACCCTCTAATGGTGTTGGACTTTTTGAGAGTGAATATGAACTAGATCTAGCTTGGCTAGACATGGAGATGGGCAACAACAACAGATCATATTCCTAAATCATTAACTATTTCCAATATTTTTGATAAACAAAAATATAGAGAATTATTGTGATAATGCAACACATTGTTAAAAAATGCAGCTATCGATATTTTTCTACACATGAAAATGTTTACTTGGCTATTTTTCATTCGTTGATTAGTGCCATGGAAAAATACAGCTGTTTTTAGCTATTAAAATACAAACTGAAGTGGTTTTTTTTTTGAGTACTGGAATCCTATTTTATAAGGCCAGTGGCCGAGTGGCAGTGTATTGCGCTTCCACACCATAGGTTCGGGGTTCTATCCTAGGTCTGGGCAAGGTCGACTCAACCTTTCATCCCTTCAGTGGGTCGATAAATGAGTATCAAGTTTGCCTGGGAACTAAACACTGTGGATTTCTCGTCAGAATGACCTCCTGATCGGGACATTTGCTCATGCATCTCAGCGCCTATGTTCAAGTACACTGAGATAGGCATACACATAGTAGGCCTTGGTTCTCATGGGCTGTTGCACCACCGAGTTTAGTAGTTCAGTTTAGGAATCCTATTTTAATTTTAATACAGCTTATAAATCTTGTAATTTAAAGAAGATGTAAGCAATTTTTAGTGGAATCAACAAAAGCAAACAATTTGGGAATCTGTTTTAAGCAGTGCACTGGCATAGCTACTCCTGAGTGGTCAATTTATCGAAGATTCCTTTGGGCCATTAAACAATTTACGAATTTTTACTTGCACGTGTTGGGGCCCCGTATGATTGATGTGGAAGTAGCTACATCTGAAGCAGTAGTCTTGAGACTTGTTTTGATTGAATACCCTTAAAACGGAAATAATTATAAGAATTTCTGCATTTAATAAATGTATGAGATATTTTTGTTTTGAGAGCCTTCTTTTATGTACCTCAACGTATCATTCTATGTACTCCACTTAAGAGGTTACACAGTTCTAGAATATTGTCAACATATTTCTTAAATTTTGATCTCGGTCAAGTGATATGAAATGGATCCTAGAGGTCAATTACCGAAACAGATTTCATTATTATACAAACTAGTTGATGGTGATAATGAGAATCAAATTCACAATATAATAACGTAAAAATTTTATCAATCAATCTGAAATAATTACCGTATTTTCCTGTATATAATCTGCAGCGGCGTATTATCCGCAAAGCTTTTTTTTCGAGTAAAAAAAAAAATATTGTATAATCCGCGGCAGTTTTTACGGCGAATAATCCAAAATATAAACTGCCGATAATGAGTGTCATGTAAGATAAAAAATACACAACATAATTAAAAATAGAAGTAAGAAACTGTACAGAAAAAAAATTCTTTGCTATTGCCATCTATGTTTTGAGTTGTTAAACAAAACATTCCTTTTTTTTTTATAATTTTGCAAGTTAACAGCAAAAAATTAAGATCGAGACTACTTTCCCACTGTCTCTTTCTTTTAAAATCCATTTATTTATTTCTCCCTCTAATTCTGGCCAGTAAGTCTGGCCTCGACGATTGGCTCTTTAACGTCGATCACGATTTTCGAAGTTGGTCTTGTTTTTTCTCCACAAACGAATATTCAATTTGTCAACGTTGAAAAACCTTGCAGAGCTCCCCGATTTCCGACTTCGGTAGCCTTCTCTATAACTTTTAAATTGAAGTTTGCAGTGTAACTTAAGGCTTTCGCTTCAACATGATGAAAACTTTCAAAGGACCTAATAGCTCTAATAAGAGAAAATTGGAAATGGCGCCAACGACTAGTAACTGTTTTTTTCTTCCGAGGAATCGAATTCGTTTTTGAATGTAATTGGACAAAAACTAGTTATGGCTGAAACACGTCATTCGAGTCATTATAATGCACCATATATTATTTATTTTATAAAATATAAACGGCATTTCTTTCAAAACTTTACTGTTAGCTCTTCTGATGGAGAATGTTTTTTCTCAGATAATCCGCGGCGACGTATAATACGCACAACTAAATTTGAAACTTTTTTAACACATAATCCGCGGATTATATACAGGAAAATACATATGTTAAATGACATTAATGGGATCTGAATAAACATGTTTTTAAAGCTTTTATACTTAACTAATATTAAAGCTTTGAAGTCATGGCATATTTAATAAATGTCAGTGACTATATTACTTGGGTTGACAATGCCTAACTATACTGTGATTTGTTTTTTGGGAACAAAAAACAAATTTATATATTTATTCAACTCAAACTCAATAGCGTAACAGCCCATGAGGTCCTAGACCTACTGTGCCTCCCAGTGTTCATGACCATTGAGCGTTGAGGTGCTTGAGCACATGTTACGATCAGGTGGTGAGTCTGAAGTGAAACCCCCAGTGCTTTAGTCACGAAGCAAGCTTGGTACTCATTTATCAATCCACTGAAGGGATGAAAGGTTGAGTCGACCTTGCCCAGCCTCGGCCATATTTACATCTTATATATAATTTCTGATGGAATAACTTTCTAATCTGTCACATCTATATGAAAAATTTCCAACTCAATGATGACTTTGTGAATCGGTTAGCAAAAAATTTGCTTGATTTTAGATTAGAGATATTCATAAATATTGCCAATTAAGTTCAATGACAATACCAATTCTCCTTCAGAGAATTTCATTCATGTATACATTTATGCTCAAAAATAAAACTGAAAACTATTACAAAGGAGACATGACTGCCATTTAATTAGTTTCTAAAATTTAAATTGCAGTTTTGGATACTGTATTTCCCCCAAAATTCAACCTTTAGGTAGAATTTAACAGAATGCAAATATTCTATTCTCTGTCATCAAATAAAACACATTTCAAAAGAATGCCATTTTTTTCTTAGTTCCACAATATTATCAAAATCATCACAGTACTGAATAGCATTAATGGACAAGCAATATGGATCAACAAAAAGGCATTTAAATAAAAATCGCAAAATCCACAGAATTCAAACACATTCATGTATGCATGTGTCAACTGGCTATTATTACTTCTATGCTAAAGCACACTAATGATGAAATGAGAGATATGATAATAAACTAATGCCTAATTTTAAACACTGGAAAAAAAATTACAGATTAAACTTTAAGTAGAAATGTTATAGCAAATATTTTTTTGGAAAGATAACAAATTAAGATAATCCAAGATGGTAGTGTGTCAGCAATAACGAGTGGATCTACCTGATGAAATTTAGAACATTTTAACAAATAAGGAACCAGGAGATATTGTTTTAGCCCCTTAACTGCCCATTAAAAGTTGCGCGATTCGCTTCCCAGTGCCACTGTTTTTCCATATAGCTCGGAGTACATGGTGTATTGAGGGGAAAATAAAAGGCTCAAATGAGCAAATTTTTCTCTGAAATAAGTAAATCCTTTGCAAACACTGTCAAGATAATTTTATTGCATTCCAAATTTATTGATAAGGCACAAAGGAAAGGATCGTTTTTCAGAAAGATGGATTTATTCGTTTGGGGTATTTTACGTACAGGTTAAGTGAGAAAGATATATACGCCAGTGGCAGTTAAGGGGTTAATCTGAATGAAAAAAATCTTTTTGCAATTATCAAAAAAACTCACTACTTGGGGGGGGGGGGGAATCAACTGGAAAATTAACCTACTGCTCAAAGGATTCAAATAGGAAGGTTGATTAATAAATAATTTTAAATTAAACAAAGATAACATAATCAGCTTGAAGCACAAACAAAATTTTAGTATTCTAATAAAAGTGAAAAGTATAGTCTCATTTTGAATATCTCTAATAATAATTTCAATTATACTCACATTTAAATTTTGCCGTATTTGCAACTATTACGAAGAAAAAAAAATTCCACCCCAACACATTTTCATTATTTTTCAAAAACTTGGGTAATAAGTAATTTAGTTCTCATAATAAAATTAAATACAGAATAAAATCAAAAGGAAACACGCACTGGAATATATGTACAATTTTGAAGTAAAAAAAAGCATACAAAAAGTAAAATGGTTAAACTTTACCTATATTCATATGTCTTGACTGGTTCATTCAAACGATTTACATATTGAGAATTTCGAAAGTTCCCTTAAATTAAAAAAATTGTTACATTTAAATCACAATTTTAAACTAAACAGACAAAAGAAAAATACAAGATAAAATTGTAACACATACAAATTTTTAGCATCCCAGTAGAAGTGAAAAGTATATTGTCAGGATGAATATCTCTGAAAAAAAATAATAATAATTTGCAATTATTCTACACATTTAAATTTTATAAGGAAAAAAAGACAAAAATAACAGTAAATTATACTATATAAATTTAATAAAAAAACATTCACAAAATGAAAGGACAAATAGGTGTAGAGAAAGGATGACAAATATGACTTAATCAGAACTCCGAAACTAAAATTCAAATGCAAATTCTTTAAAATACCTAAAAAAAAAAACGACTTTTGAAAGAGTAAGACATTTGATACTATTAAAACTTTTCCAATAAGTTTACTATATCTACAAATTTCTGTGTCCCACTGCATATCTAAAGTTCGCATTTTTAAATTTTTTAATTCCATTCAATTAATGAAACATAAAAACTATGTCAGGAAAAATTACAATTTAAAATTTTCAATTATTTCACAAATTTTTAGTTGAAATTTTTTAAAAAGTGTTGATTAATCGCATAAGGTTTTAGTTTTGCAAAATTACTTTAGATTCAATATTTTTAGGAAAAAAATTCAATGTACATACAAATCCAATTACAACATAGCCACAATTATTTTTCGAGGCCTAACATATTTTTATTAAGACATTAAATGTAATCTTATGTTATGTCTGCAAAAACATTTTTGTCAAACATTCTATATTATACAGTTTTATAAAATTGTCCCTGTTTCAACTATTTAATACAAGGCATACTTTGCCAAGGCAATTCACAATTCTTCCCAAAAATGCATCCAAACTTAGCCAACATGTTATTTCCCATTAAGTACTCAAAATCATCATCATTTCTAATTTGTTTAAATTGTCTTTTATGCATATCAAGTGCTAATATAAAATTCATGATTAGACTAACTTTTGTTGACATTTCTTTGAAATCTCTAATTCCAAATTATACATAAGGCGTGTGAACAATTCAAGTAAAAACCTATTATTGGATAACCAAACTTATTTTGAAATAATTTAACAAAACCTCTTTCTGGCCCAGTCATATTAGAACCTCCATTGGTCGAAATGGAAATAATTTTTTTAAAAATCCATTCTATGTATTTTCATTTCATTGTTACAACTTCATGAACACCAATAATACTCCTTGTTGATTATGTCAAAAAGACCCTTTTGTATTTTCTTTTGGAAAAAAAGCAATAACTGCCAATATGGCAGATGAATTTAGGTAATTTGTTTCATCGAGCCAAATTAAGATATAGTTACAGCTATTATTACATTGAAAAGTTGATTATAAATATTAGTAATTGAAAATCCATCTTTAACAGTATTTCTGAATCCTATTTTTAACAGTATTGCTACTTTCAATTGTTAAAATTTTTTGAATAATCGTTTCTATATTAATAAAATCCTGAAACAAACCGAGAACAGTTTTTACATAAATGAATTTATGAATGAAACCTCAGCACATTTCCAACAGAAAAGTTAGAACACATCTGCAGATCCCCTCTTCTGAGTGATGCATTTGTTGCTGTAAATCAATTGTACAGTTGCTGCAATCCTCAAATTTACAAAACTCTATCACTATCATGTATAAGACACTATCACTACTTTGTATAAGACAATACAAAAATAAACCATTTAGAAGTTCTATTCAATACATTCATCCAAAAATTTAAAATACAAATATTCCTCTATCAATATTTATTTGTATATTAATGCGTATTTTTTTTTTATTGGATATAAAACATAAAATCTATGTATTTTTTGAGTGATTTATTACACATGAGCTAAATAAAAATTATTGAAACTAATAAGCAAAAACGCTTATAATAGAACGAACCAGGGACCTTTAGATAAAAATTGCGAACTGTTAGTATATTTGAAATCTTGCAAACAATATTTTGAATCTGAAAATTTAAATTTAATAAAAATGGATATAGAAGCTCTAAAAAAATTCGAACACCTGTCAGAAGGGAGGCAATAGAATTATTGAACTCAATAAAAATTGAGTTAGAGAGGGAAAATGCATCAAGCAATTTAATAGATCTATTAGCAAAATTAAGAAAAACAGCTTGAGAATTTTGACGAAGATATCTCGATTCTTACTAATATGGATTACCTAGAAAAACAACAATATCGCGATACAGTAATCACTTGTAAAGTGCGTGCCAATAAAATATTAAACCAAAGGGAAACCGAGTCGAGAAACACGCCTAATGCAAGTTCTAGAAGCGCAAACAAAAATTTTCCAAGTTTAAAATTCCCTCAACTGCAAATCCCATAATTTGACAGGAAATATTTTAAAATTTAGCGATTTCTTTGCCCAATTCGAAGCAGCAATTCACAATAACTCAAATTTAAGTGACATTGAAAAATTTAATTATTTTAAGTCTTACTTAACTCATGAAGCCGAAATAGCAATTAGAGGTTTAAATTTAAGTGCAAGTAATTATACAATCGCATTAAACATAATTAAAGAGCAATTTGGCAGAAAATATTTAATTATCAATTCACATATGTCCAAATTATTGCATTTAAATCCTGTGCGAAAATCATATGATATTTTGAACTTGCGAAAACTGTATTCAGAATGTGAAATCCATATTCGAGGGTTACAAAACCATGGTGTGAACTCGGACACTTACAGCTCCTTACTGTATCCAATAATTTTAAAATCTATTCCTCAAGACTTATCATTAGAGTTTACCCAAAAATCATACGACCAAACCGAGAATATGATTTCTGATTTATTAGACTTCTTAAAAATAGAAAGTCAATGTCGCGAAAAATATGAGCATTTAACCAAAGAATTTAATTCCTATGAAACCAATCCTTGAAAGGAAACTAGAAATTATAATGAAAAACAAAATCATAAGCACAGTAAGTTTAATAAATATAACGTAGATTCAATGTATGAAAAAAATAAAAATAGTTATAATGTCTCGACGACCTCCGCATTTGTTGTCGATGTAAATAAGTGTGTATTTTGTTTAGGAACTGATAGTAAGAATGACCATATTTCCTATTCTTATCCGAAATCAACCGAGGAAAGGAAATTCTCTCTTAGAAAAAACGGCATTTGTTATTTGTGTCTCACGCGAGGCCATATATTTTGGGCATGTATGAAGGCTAAGGTTTGCGGCCATTGCAGAGGTCGTCACGCCGAAACTGATATGCGATACTTCTTTCAACCCCGCAAACACCTCCGCTCTTCTCAGAACGCAGGTGTTTGTGGTCCATCTCCCCGGTCTGACACCCCCACGAAAACTATTTCATGTTGTAATGTGAATACAGCTCAAGCCGAGGTACTTCTGGAGACGTGTAGCTTTGTTGGTAAACGAATCCAAAAAAAAAAAAATTTTCTTTTTAGATAATGCGGCCCAGCGATGTATTTAAAAAAAAAAAACAGTAGCCTCTGAAACGAAATGCGAAGAAACTTTATTGGTAAACACGTTCGGTTCGAGAACACACATTCAAAAAAAATTTGAAGTTGTTGAAATCACCCTCTGTAACCTTAGTGACCCTATAAACAAGATCACTATTGAAGCACTCCTGACGGATGTCATTTTGGGAACTCCGTTCAGAATGTCAGCGAATAAATTAAAGAAATCACTTAGCTGTAAAAATATTCAAATGTCTGACATAAATGAATCGAATGAAGATGAGATTTCATTGTTGATAGGCGCGCAATATTTTGACAGATTCAATGGGGAAAAAGGAAAAATTAACAACAAATTTGTTTGAGATAGATACAATTTTTGGAACAATAATCCAGGGTAGAATATCGCCCATGGATGTACATTATAAAGAAAACGTTTCAGTATTTAAAATAGAATGTTGTTCCGTTAAATAAAAATTTAACCCAATTTTGGTAATTAGTGATACAGAAAAGAGTATATTAGATAGCGATAATGACTTTATTTCGAGTTTTGAGAATAATTTAAAATTTAATAACGGAATGTATGAGACAAAATTATTTTGGGAAGATAAATCAAGTGATCTGGAAAATAATTGGGCAACAGAAAAGCACAGATTTGATAATTTAAATTTAAAAATGAAAGAGAATAATTGGCTTTATAATGAATACATAAATATTGTTAAAAATCAAATTAAAGAAAATATTGTTGAGGAATGTTCATCACATTTTGAAACTAATTCTTATTATGTGCATCATTCGGCTGTGGTTCGAAAAGATAAATAAACAACGAACGTTCAAATGGTTTTTGATGCATCTTCGAAAGGTAAAGACTGTAAATCTTTGAATGAGTGTCTTTATGCGGGTCCACCTTTGAATCCCTGAATAATAGATGTAATTTTGCGATTTCGTGAATATGAACATGCCTTTTGTAGTGATATACAAGGGGCATTTCTAACTATTGGAATAGCTGAGGAAGATCGCGACTATTTAAGATTTTTTTGGTTTCCAAATCTTACAAAATAATGAGAATGAATCGTGTACCGTTTGGGGTGACCTGGAGTCCTTTGGTACTTGCTGCGACGATTTAATTCCATATACGAAAATATAAGGAAGATTATATAGAGAAACTTTTGAAATGCTGCATACTTCTTTATATGTTGACGACCTGTTCGCAGGTTCATCCGAATCCGTTAATAAAGCTTTCGATGTTTCCAAAAACGCGATAGAAATTCTTAAAGATACGAATATGAATTTAAGAAAATTTAAAACTAATTCGGAAGAATTAAGAAAATTATGAAATGTAAACGGCATAGGTGATGTAGGTGAATCAAGTGAGCGTTCTTTAAAGGTTTTAGGAATTATTTGGAATTTAAATAATGATACATTTAAATTAGATGTACAACCAATTGCTTGAGTTAGTTAAAAACTTAAAGAATTCAAAACGCTGTATTCTAAAAACAGCAGCAAAAATCTTTGATCCGATACGTTTTATTTCACCATTTGTGTTAATAATAAAATGCTTAATGCAAAAAACTTGGGAATACGGTCTCGTCTGGGATGAGGAATTACCCACCCAATTAAAGAAAAAATGGGAGACTTGGTGCTCTCAAGTTTGTATTCTAAACGACTTGACATTGGAAAGAAAGTATTTTCATGACATTGGAAAGAAAGTGATCATTTCCCAATTCTTATTGAATTCAAAAGGCAGAAAGTGCGTGAGACACAGGAAATGTTTTGGAATTTTAAAAAGGCTACGTGGGACTCTTACAGAGATGCTGTGGATATTAAGTTGAGCTTGAAACCTTTTACAAATGATCTAGAGGAAAATTGGAAGAATTTCAGGACCATTATTTTGGACAATGCAAAGGCTTTCATTCCTAGAGGAAACATTAGACGCCATGTACCATTCTTCACCCACTATGCTTCAAGCTTAAAACCACTTCTTGATAAAACGGATGAACTGCACAAATCCTTGGGAGATGGCAGTCTCAACTTTAGAACAGAAATCAATAAAATAAATGCAGAGATAAAGTTGATTTATACACAATTGAAGAGATCTAGAAGAAAATAAATGTGTGAGAGTCTGGACTGCAGGACAGCCAACTCAAAATTATAGCAAATTGTCAAGAACATAAACAGAGAGCAAGAGCAGAATGAGGAGAGAAACTTCATAATGGATAATAACAGCCAGGTTTTTCCTGATGATAAAGCAGCAGCAAATGGACTTGCAGTCTACTACCAAGAGAATCAAGCACAAGTTAGATTTCACAAGAGACAACATACCTATATTGAGGAAAGCTAAAAAACATCATTCACGGCTGCCGAAGCACTGATGTAGGTGACCAAGAACTGTTCAGGTCTTTACATCGACAGAACTTCTACTAGCAATGGCAATGTTAGACCTGACTAAATCTCCAGGACAAGATGGCATTTTCGGCCAAATGCTTGAAACCTTGGCCTACTAGGTAAAGAGTTCCTTGTTGATTTGGTCAATCTGTCTTGAAAGACAGGGCGTCTCCTAGCTGACTGGAAATGAGCAACTATAATTCCTATCAAGAAAACAGAAAAAAAGACCTGGGCACCTAAGGATTTCAGACGTATTGCGTTGACTGCCTGTAAAATCATGGAAAAAATTATTCTGATTAGAATCCAGTACTTTTTGGATAGTAAGAAATTATTGCCATGTGAACAGTTAAGCTACAAAAGGGGCCATAGTACTATTGACCAAATTCTATTTTTCTGCCAGAGCGTCAGAGATGCACAAAATCTTAAGCCTACTCCCCACACAATTGCTGCTCTCTTAGATCTCAAAAAAGCATTTGATAGAGTTTGGAAGCATAAATTGTTGATTAAACTCCATTACGCTTTCAACATTCGTGGCAACACCTTGGTGTGGATTTCGGACTCTCTATCGTAGATCTATAAGAGTGAAATTTAACAAGATATTTTCGGATCCAGTTGTGCTAGGACAGAGCGTTCCACAGGGTTCTGTCCTTAGTTCTACACTTTTCTCACTATTCTTAGCAGGCATAGAGAAAACGCCTCCCCCTGGAGTGAAATTGGGCATGTTTGCAGACGACATCATTGTCTGGTGTTCTGGTAGTGACTTAACTGAGATGGAGACAGCTCTTAATAATGCACTGTCAGCATTATCAGCCTTTGCTTCAGAGACTAAGCTCTGTTTCAATCCTTCCAAATCCATTGTCACGTTTTTTACCACCAACAAAAGCCCAATCAGCCCAAATTAAAGATGGATAATCAAGACCTTGTGTAAGAGAAGCATCCTAAATATTTAGGATACATCTTGGATCCTGAATGGACCAGTAACAAACATATTGTCACGGAGTTCAAAAGAAGTACACCGTTCAGTTAAGCAAACAATTTAATTTATTCTAACGAGGAAGCTCGATACAACACTGAACTGAGAACACGCCCAACTGGCGACGTACTCGGCTTTTATACACTTACGGAATATTCGAGAAATATCCAGTATGCACTCTAAAGAATGATCTAGGTTCATCTAGAACCTAGACAAACAATACATTAATAATGAAAACAAAAATTCCAGACGCTCTGCCAACTGGGCTGTCGGGACTTGTAGCAAATGTGGGCGGCATTACTCCCTCTAAAAAGAAGACAGCGCTCCGCTGTCATTTTGTTCAAGGGTCTTTATTCTGGAACAAGTGATGGGTCCTTTGTATGGTTCTTTGGGAGGAATGATATCCTGAATTTCTTTATCCTCGGTTTCGATTTGCTCAGCGGGATCATGGTACGGTTTCATGCGCAGTACATGGACAACTTCTTTTAGTTTTCTTTTTCGAGAAGCAGGATCAAAATCTTGTACTTCGTAAGTCCCGGCTGATAAACGGCGTAGCACCTGATACGGTCCGAAATACCTTCTTAAGAGTTTTTCGGAGAGACCGACTTTTCTTACTGGGGTATAAACCCATACGAGATCTCCGGGAGCGTAAGATACCATTTGGTGTTTGGAAACGTAACGTCGATGATCTCTGTCTTGAGCTCTCAGAGTGTGCACTCGGGCTAGCTGGCGTGATTCTTCGGCTCTGGCTGCTATCTTGGTGATGTTATTGTCATCAAATTCGTTAGGACAGAATGGCAGCATTGTATCTAGTGTCGTTTCCACTTCACGACCATGAAGCAAATAGAACGGCGTAAAACCTGTTGTCTCTTGCTTAGCGGTATTATAAGCGAAGGTTACAAATGGTAGAATTTCATCCCAATTTTTCTGCTCTGCATCCACATACATAGACAACATGTTGGCCAAGGTCTTATTGAAGTGCTCTGTCAGTCCATTTGTTTGGGGATGATACGCCGTTATGAAACGATGATCAATGTTACACAAGTCGACGAGAGAGGAAACAAGTCTGGATCGAAAGACGGCTCCATGATCTGTGATAATTACTCGAGGAGCTCCATGCCTGAGGACAATTTCTTCGAGTAAGAACTTTGCTATTTCGTCGACTCCGTCTTCGGCATAGTACCACTAAAGACTCGCCGTGTAGGGCAGCGATGCATGTTAAATCTGTCGAGAGCTGAAACGTCCTCCCGTTGGTGTGGTGTGGTAGTTAGGAAAGGGGGTGCTAGCTCAGGTGTCGTCCACGTCACTTGACCATGGTTTAAAATACGTCGTCCGTCGCCAAAAAGCCCTCGTGTAGCTGAACAGTGCGACGTTAAGAATCAATCGGCTGTCGGCAAGGCTTTATTACGTCAAAATCATGCTCTTGAAGTCGAAGGGCCCATTTGGCAAGCCTTCCTAAAGGATCCTTTAGACTCATGAGCCAGCACAAGGAATGATGGTCAGTTACAACAGTAAAGTGTTTTCCGAATATGTACGGCCGGAATTTGTTGGTAGCCCATACGATGGCAAGACATTCCCTTTCTGTGGTGGAATAATTCTTTTCGGCTTTTGTCAGAGTTCTAGAGGCGTATGCTATAACTTTCTCGACATTATTCTGAATTTGTACTAGGACTGCTCCGATACCGTACTCGCTTGCATCAGTATGGATTTCTGTAGAAGCGCTTTCGTCGTACATCCTCAATACTGGAACCGAAGTAAGGGCTTTCTTAAGACTGTTAAATGCTTCCACCTCTTCAGGACCCCAATGAAACACCACGCCATTTTTCAGCAGAACTTCTACAATTGCCTTTTAGTGATGTTGAGCCTCACTCTCTAAAGTCTTGTCTCAGTCTGGTGAAAGGAATCCCAAAAGTGCATTTCCACTTTGACCTTTCTACTTCTGTCATTAAGGGGGATTTCATTCCAGATCATCTTAGGCTGTTAGCATTGGAGATCATTGATGGAATCCCTAGTGACGCCATTAAGATCTATACAGACGGCAGCAGACTGAGTGATCAAGCAGGTAGTGGCATTTACATTGAGAAACGTGGAGAGAAGTCTTCTTGCCATCGTAACCCCGATTTTTCCTCCGTCTTTAAAAGTGAACTTATTGCAATAGAGCACGGCCTTGAGGCAGTTCTTAATGAACAAGACTTCGGAGACCCCTGGATCCTCTCTGATAGTCGCAGTTCTCTCCAACATCTTTATAACTGGATCGAGACAAAGCTGGCATCTCCATACTTCAAAAACTTACACAAATATCAGTCTCACGATGGTCATTTCCAGTGGATTCCAGCCCATGTTAACAACTTTGGAAACGAACAAGTGGATCTCCTAGCTAAAGAGGGTTGTAATGCTTCTCCCCCTATCTCTTCAACCCTCAC
>BMAV01021362.1:69298-82467 GCA_019973955.1 Trichonephila inaurata madagascariensis | reverse complement strand
TCCCCCCCCCCCCCAGTGGATTCCATCCCATGTTAACTTCTTTGGAAACGAACAAGCGGATCTCCTGGCTAAAGAGGGTTGTAATGCTTCTCCACCTCTATATCTCTTCAACCCTCACCTACTCTGAACATCAATCTAGGGTTAAATCTGAAATTTTAAAGGAGTAGAGGACCCCCGCCCAACCATCACTGGTATGAAAGCAAACATTCAGGATCCTCATTCCTACTTAAATACTTAAATGTGGCCGAGCCTCTCAGACTGCAATCTCCAGATTGAAAAGTGGCCACATAAAGTCTTTCCTTTTGTGGAGGCAGGAAGACTTTTGCTCTTTGCACAAAGTGCAAGACTCAGCAAGCCTCTCCAGATCCCATCTTGGACTGCTTGGGACTTTCGAGAGAGAACCTTTTTTCCTCTCCCCTCCTGGTATTGGACTTCTTAAGGGTCAATGGGCTTTTGGGTCTCGTCTGACTCCGTCAGACAGACTGAGGATTAGCCCCACAACAACATTTACAATTACACATATTTTGTGATGCAAGTCCCAGTGCATTTGGAGCAGTAGCATATTTTCGTTACGTCACTGTGAATGACGATATTTACACGAGATTTATAACCGCTAAAAACCGAGTTTCTTCTCTCAAAAAGTTAACCCTCCCCCAATTGGAACTTTTGGGAGCAGTTTTTTAGCCTCGAGAATTTTGAGGTATTTAACATCCAATTTTAAATTCCCCGTATCGAATTTTTTTCCTTTGGAGTGATTCTTCTATTGCTCTCCATTGTGGATTAAGGGAAAAGCTTCAAATTACAAGCAATTTGTTTCGAATAGGGTAATAGAAATCCAATCAAATTCTGATCTGTCTGATTGGCATCATTGCAGTGGGAGAGAAAATCCAGCGGATCATGTTTCTCGTAGAGCGAATCTCGAGACAATTATTAACAGCCAATTTTGGATGCATGGTCCTCAGTAGCTTTGCGCGACAGAAAACAACTGGCTGAAAAATTTGAATTGTGACTTTTCTTCAATACACACATGTGAATCAGAAGAACAAGTGTTTAATTAAACAAAGCCTCAGTAATTAATTTAAGCAAATTTAGTAGCCTGCAGAAATTATTGAGAGTTACTATTTGGGTGCTTCGTTTTGTGCATAACATTCACAATAGATTAAATAAATGATCCGACGAATTAACAGAAGAAATCGATGGTGCCGAAAAATTTTGGATTCAATTAGTACAGAGACATGCTTTTGCCGAAGAAGTTAATTATTTACATACAGTCAAACTACTATTCAAAACTTCAGAAATTTTAGAGTTTAATCCTTTCCTTGATACAGATGAACTGATACGTGTCAGTGGAAAACTTCAAAAATCTAAATTCTCCTATTTACAAAAACACCCTATCATTTTACTGGCCAAGCATTACTTCGTAAATTTAATAGTGAGAGACTCTCACGAAAAAGTTTTTCACAGTGGTATTAGCGAAACTACTAGAAATTACAGAGCGATTCTGGCTCACATTAAAGGGAGATAGACTGAAAAACATTTTAAAAAGATGTGTGCTGTGCAAAAGATTCAGCTCGACTTCAGGTGTTCAAGTCACAGCACCGTTACCAGCTCTTCGTGTAGAGCAATCAGCTCCATTTTCTGTAGTTGGAATAGATTTTAGAAGCCCTCTCTACACAAAAGATGAGAATAAACACTACATTGTTTTATTTACGAGTGCTGTTATGAGAGCTCTTCACTTAGAGCTAGTGAACAATCTTACAACTGAAACGTTTCTATTAGCACTTCGACGTTTTATTAGTCGTCATGGACTGTGTTCAAAAATCTTGACTGACAACACAAAAACTTTTAAAAGATCCGAACTTGAACTGAAAAACTTGTGGAAAGTTATCAGCGATCCTGCAGTGAAAGCGTTCTATGCTTCCCATAAAATCTACAGGCAGTTTATCATCGAGCGAGTTACCTGGTGGGGAGGCTTTTACGAAAGACTCATTCGAACACTAAAGCTTGCTTTACGAAAGACTGTAGGGAAAACAACTTAATTTCGCGATGAGTTGGAGACTCTTTTAATTGAAATTGAAGGGGTGCTCAACTCTAGCCCTCTTACATAAATTTTTTCTGAATTTAATGAACCTGAACCTCTTACTCCATCTCATATGATTTTAGAACGTAGAGTGAATGGTGTACCACCTGCCAGGCTTAATTTTGATTCTAACTTATCCAACAGGAAAATTCTAATTAAAAGGTTTAATTATCACGAAAATATGTTTTGGACAAAATGGTCAAAATAATGTATTTTCATGCTAAAATCTGCTCACTGTGTTAAACCTATAGGCGAAATTAAAGAATTCAAAATTGATGATGTTGTACTAATTAATGATGAAAAATTTCCAAGACATTTTTGGAAACTAGGTAAAGCTGTTGATGTATTTCCTTGCAGGGATGGTAAAATACACTCTGGTAAGATAAAAACACAAAATTCAATGATTAAAAGACCTGTCCAATTGTTACATAACCTTTAACTTAATGAACGATTTCTTCGTTAAGTAGTTGTTTTGAACGTGCATCTGTTGAATTTGTATGCGAATTTAATTACTTGTAATGTGTATTTAATATTATCATGTCTTTTGAAATTGTAGCAGATTTTGAATGAACCCCCGGTCACTCGGGGGGGGGGGGGGGGGAGTGTGTTGTAACTCTAGTTCAGCGGCGCTGAAGTCGCTTGTTTACAAGCGTACATTTTCCTGTCTGTCTTAGTGTTGTATAAATAAACGTTTGTCCCTCCAACTGAGTGGTAGCGTTTTTCCTTGCGTCGCCTAATCTTTTGACAGGTAAGCCCTTATTTATTCCATTTTTAATGTACGAAACGAATTTTCGAAATCCGAATTTGAGCATTATTTTGATAGCAAATGAATTACGAATTTGAACATAAGACACTATCACTACTTTGTATAAGACAATACAAAAATAAACCAATATTTAGAAGTAAAAGTTCTATTCAATACATTGATACAAAAATTTAAAATCCAAATAGTCCTCTATCAACACTTATTTGTATATTAATGTGTAGTTTTTTTTATTGGATACAAAACATAAAATCAATGTATTTTGAGTGATTTATTACACATGAGCTAAATAAAAATTATTGAAATTAATAAGCAAAAGGTTTATAATAGAAAAATAATGCCTAAAATATATCAAGTAAAAAAAGGTAATACATTAAAATACAATTTCATAAAATAAACAATAAAGCCTTTGAAAAAAAGAAAAAATCTATGCTTAAAAGCTCCTTAAAAAACATTCTATACTATTTTTTTAAAAATATTTTTCATAGCTGTGTATAAGAATAAAAAATAGATTGATATACCTATGAATTACAGATTTACTATGTAAGTAATCCAGAGCTGTAAAAAGCTGCTTCATTATGTTTTTCACCTAGAACAAAAATAATCATTACTAAAGTTGCTCTAAATGTTGTATGTAAATAATTAACAAAAACACATTTGATATTAAAAAAACTTATACAACAACAAAGACAATTGAGATATTAGATAATTATAGAATAAACTAAAAATTATTATACAAATTTTAGCATTTATATAAATAAGTAGTGAAAATGTTTTACTTACAGAAACTAAAACTTTAAATTCACTTTAAAATTAAAATCAAAAGAGTATGCATGCACACAAGTTCAATGAATTCCATAAAATTATTCAATTAAATTTGGAACTTACAATACAAGTCTCGTACAGTAAACCAATGTCCTCCTCTATTATTGATGATAAGAGGCTATGGTGAGCCTCACATAGGAATCCTAACCTGATAAAGAAAAATTTCTAAAAATAAAATACTTAAATAAAAAACTTAACCAACATAAAGACTTAATGTTATGAACACATGCCGCAGCTGATATTTTTAAAACAGATTTTTTTCCTTCTATAGGCAAACTAATATTAATAAATTTCATTCTTTAAACCAGAGAAAATATTTGATATAACTTCCTCAAAAACATGTCTTTTCATAACAATGAATCATGATACAAATTCTTGATCATTAAAATCTTTATGCATATTAAATACTTGAAAAGGATGCAAGATTGCAATCTAATAGAGAACGTACAGTTCATCTATAAAGAAAACAGAAGGAGATCACACTGAATTACAGAATTATACATACATTACTTTAAATCCTGCATCACACAAGAGTAGAATTTTTAAATAAAGCTTTATATTCTATGATTAAAAAACAAATCCCAGGAGTTAAAATCTCAAACCGCTGCTTGCTAAAAAAAATAACTAAAACATTTAAACATATTGTTAAAAATATTAGAGAAACCCCTATTTTTTTTAGTATTAATAATTACAATTATAGAGAGATATCAAGTTTATTTTTAATGCAGATTATAGACTACTAAATTATGCTGTCGTAAATCATTAAGTACATTACAGTGAAAAGAATAGATCAGAAATACCCAGTGCTGCTGGATTTTCACACACAGTTGGGAGAAGTTTTATCAAAATCGCAGATGATTTATAATGAATAGTAATTCATTTGATTAGTGCACTATATGACACTGAAGATACAATACAAAAAATACACCAGAAAGAGAAGAAATTTTCAAAAAGAGAAAGACAGCAATAAACATTATTTTTATTTTAAAATGATACTTGTTACACAGAGTGAGAAGTATGTCAGCTTAAAAGAGGTTATAGGACTACTGTGTATGGTGATACAGAAAGAAAATGGCTAAGTATAGTCAATAAGAATGTGATTGATGATCAGAGGGATGTTTTTCTCCATTTTCGTTCAACTATTTGAGATGATTCATCTGAATGCAGTGGTGGCAGGCCAAACAAGCAGCTTCCAGCCACATTCCAGATGTGTTGTTCAATTGGTGAGAGACCGAAGAATGATGGCTATGGAAATATCTATACATTTTGCAGAGCATGTCAAATAATGCATGCCAGATATGTGACCAGGCATTATTTTGCTGGTAAAAGGCAACCCTCAAAGGAAGAGAGTGTAAATGATCACAGCACATCCATGTAGAATTAAATTGTCACAGTGCTTGAATATGAACAAAAGGTAACCCAATAGTGCACCCTAACCCTAATGCTGTATTATGACACAGTAGGGGATTTTACAAATATAGCAAAGGTGGACCGGTCACCACATTTTTACAATGCCATTGTCATTAGACAGATAGAAGTGTGACTCTTCTACAAAACCACCCTGTGCCATTTTATCATCTTAACTCGCATCATTGCAAAGGAGTTGTCTACGTTGTGGTCAATGGCAGTGTCTATACCATGAAAGCGGCATACTAAAAATCAATGGTTAAAGTGTAGAATGGGGGCCTCTTGGCGAAGATAATTTTTTAGCGACCGGTACCGATCCCCAAGCAACTTAATTTAACAATTGGTGTCTGAGAATTTACAAAGTGGAATTTTGTAATAAAACTAGATATATTATGGAAAAATAAAAAAAAAAATATTAAAAAATTGCTGAAATATTTATAAAAAAGTTACTTGAAAAAGTCACCCAAAAGTTGACTTCGCCAAGGGGCCTCTTATACTACACTTAAACCAGATATGGGTAATGGTTCTGGTCAGTGGCACACACAAGGGGAAAGGTCCCCAGACCCCACAGCTCTTGATTTTTTTCGATTGATTATAATCCTGTATATATAGTACCTAAAATTTAACAAAGTGTTTGTTAGTAATAATTAATTTTATTAATAATTGCTACTTATTTATTCAGTAATTAATTTTTTACTGTTTTTTGTTCCTGGAAATCGACAAAATCAAAAGAATATGTTAGGTGGCGTAATGGGGTATGATACGCGAGAATGATGGACCAATCCTTGAAAGTCCTAATCCTTCCCCCCTTGAAAATTTCTTGTGTGCGTTACTGGTTCTGGGCTATATTAGAATATCATCTCCATTTTGCACATGCTGCAAAATGGAGACAGAAGTGGCTTGTGGGTAACTGTCACTTGCCAGTGGATTCACTCATCTATGTGAGCTGATGTTGCTCTGTTTGTACTGACACCCTTAAATTTGCCACATTTTTTTTCTAATCATTTTTACCACTTTCAGTGCACTGTAGATGCATTAAGGTAAGTGTCATAGATAGGATGTATGGACCAATATGCTCTTTAAAAGTCCAATCACCAAATATCTTACAAAATTGTCTATTTCTTGGACTTCCTCCTTTGATGGCAGTCTAGTATTCTGTGTTATTACAGTGTCATCTGAGACAAGAAAAAAAATATGTCAACAATAATTAAGTCTTGTAGAAATAATGACACAGATATTACCCCCTTTATTTATGAGTTTGTTCTCTTCAGTGGCGCACACAAGGGAGGGGGGGTCCTGGGGGTCCGGACCCCCTCAAAACCCTCGATTTTTTCCCCGATTGACTATAATTCTAAGTATAGAGTACGTAAAATTTAATTAAGCATTTGTTATTAATGATTAATTTTATTAATTAATGCTAATTACTTATTCAATAATTAGTTTTTTACTGTGTTTTGTTCCTGAAAATCGACAAAATCAAAAGGAGCAAGATACAAGAATGGTGAACTTTCGACCCCGGACCCCCCCTTGAAAAATTCCTGTGTGTGCTACTGGTTCTCTTACATTCTACTAAATGTGTGTCGGAGAACTGCATGTCACATCACTTGTATTAGTTGGTATGGTGCACCTACCTTAAATTTTATATAAATCTTTGGTCACTTCTTGGTGTTCTATTCTCAATATCATACAAAATGATATTGAAAATGCAATTGCAAACAGTTGATGCACATACAATCTATTTATTAATGGAAGGGAAGATTCCATAGAAGTAAACAAAAGTTTAAAGAGCAAACCTTAAATGACTGAGTATATGAAAATCTGAAAATCCTTTTTCAACGATGACTGAAGCATCTCACATGCTAGAGTGCAAAAGTTAGAAAACAAACACATTTTAATAGGTTTTTCAAAAAGTATCACACCTAACCAATTGAAATTTGGTAAGATACTTTACAGTATTGCTAAAAATATAATATTAATGGTACTCGTTCATGATCATGATTTATGGTCTCGAAAGCATGATAGACCAAAAGAGTGCAGGATTGAATAAGAATGGGACTATTTGTGGAGGGTTTAATAACAGTATCAGTCCTGATAGTAATGAATTGTGCTGTTGACTGACACACATAATGAACTCTTGTATTGTTTAAGAGATAGATCTTAGGACAATACATGCCACTCCTTTTCCAAGGTATTTTCTAATTCTGAAAGCGTTTGGAGATGGGGCTGGTGAGCCGTAATTTACCAAGAGCATGTAGACAAATTTTTCCTATGAATATCCTCAGTCTCATTCGCCAATCAGCCAAGTCCCAAGTAGGCGAGCACCATCATCTCTAAAATGAACTGGGTGCCAATTAGCTCACTGAAAAGCCTCAACAGACACAACTAACAGTAGTCAAGGTGCTTCCTTGAAAGACCTACAGTTCTGTCAAGAATCATGCCACACAAACCAGACCCATAACATCACCTCCAAAGAGGTCCACTTCTAGGATGTCAAGGTTATGGAACTGGGTCTATGGTTCTTGCAATATGTGAACCTGTTGAATGTCTGTGTTGAGATTGAATCTTAATTCACCAGTAAAGTGAAAACAGGCTACTCGCTCTGTGTCCATTGATGATGATATCTGTGCCATATTAAGTGGGCTCTTCTGAGATATGGACTGAATGGGATCCAAAATGATGGTTTGCTGGCATAAATCCTTGCCTCATTAAGCCATCAATATAAATAGTAAATCTCAAATCTGAAGTACCATAAGCAGCGGAAAGCTCATCTGCGAGTTAAGTAGCTGTTACTCTCCAGTTACACTTAATACTTAAGAAAACAAGCAGCAGTCATCCTGGTTTGTTATGGCTCTCATGCACCCTATAACTGGTATTCTGGACATTGTTCCAATCTTAAAACAGATCTAAAATGTGAAAACAACATTTTGAGACATAGAAGATTGAAGCAAAAGGCTCTAACTACTGTCCATTATAAACCATCAACAAGAGTTGTCTTTATGCCATTATTTTCAAATTTCAAAAATAATCATAAGCTTTCAAAAATGAGCAAAGCTAAGACCACAGAGAATAATGTCTGAAGAAGTACCCATCTAATCAGTTTTCTTAATTTGTATAAAAAAAAGAGGAAGATTGATTCTGATTGTATAATTAAGAATTGTATCTTTTTATTTATAATGCATGCCAGTTTTTATTAAAAAGATTTCACTACTTTTCCAAAAATCTGCAAAAATTAGTTTCTTAACTTTTACACACAGGTGTTCTCATAAAAGAAAAAAAAAATTCAGAATCAAAATGACTACCAACTAATATTAAAGTACTAAAAATTAGCATGAAAATTTTCAGACCATGAGGATTGCTACAACAATTCTGAAACAGGTTCATTGATGAGTTTTATCAGATTGCCAAGATAATTCATAAAAGAGAAGTATAAAAGCCTAGGAAGATGCAACAAGTATTTTAAAAAATTTTATACAGACAATAGCCTTTATCTTGTTTTGAAATCAAGTGAGCACAATTTCAACAAGATTAGAATAAAACAGGGAGTTTCTCTGAATCACACATACACACACATATAAATGAATTCTCCAAATTTTACATTAATAATACAACCTAAATATATTTGATATATCTATAAAGAAAATACAAAATACTAATCAAGTTCATTTGTTAAAATGCTAATATGGTTCTCTAAAAATTAAATATCGCAAGAAAACTTTAATTACTTTTTATATGTTGTGTGATCAACTTTTATTCACGTTACAGAAACCAAATAAGTACTTATGAACTATCTACATAATAAAAGACAGATACTTACCTATCTATATCAACTTCTAGAATATCCAAATATTTTAGAACATTTGGGTGATTCAACTTCCGTACTATGCAAAGTTCATTTATGTCATCATTTAGGTCTGAAAAGAAGGGAAAAAATAGATAAATATAATACTTTGCAAATACTCTGTTCAGTGAAACCATAAGTCTTATGATCAAATGGGTGCTTGCATTTTATTGCAAAAGGACTTGGAGAAGAGAAACTGTCTTATTAATCGTGTAACAGATTTTTGGGGTGAAAATCTCGCTGTATGATAAATTTAATCAAACTTGAGAAGTTTTGAAATTTCCTAGTTGCCAAAGGATGCAAGTATTAAAAAATGCTGTATAATTTACTACTATTGGAATGATAGTATCTAACTCGCATTTGTAAAGAAAAGAGTTTTATTACCATAAACTCTTTGAAATTATCATATTTATGTAAAAATATACATAATTATTAAACTCATAAAATATAAATAAAAGGGCAAATACATAAGGGATATTTTAGAATAGATATAAGAACTTTTTAAACATATTAATGAAATATGCACATGTCAAAAACAAAAATGATTTTTAAATTTAAAATTGACAATATAATAAAAACGAACGTTTATTACGATCTCAAAGTCAAATAAAATTGCAAAAATAATAATAATTAAATAAATCAAATAAAATGACAATAAAAAATCTCATTATTATACTCGCTGAATTGAAACATGTGTTTGTTTCAATTGTTTTCATTTAAGCAACAGAAGATAATTCCTATCCAAATGATGTTTGGAAAAACAGTTCTTATTTGTAATATCATTTGATTTTAAAAATAAATGAATTAAAAGTACCAACTCTATATAGATTTACTGGCCTAAATGGAAACGTAAACTGTTTTGAGATACACACATACTCACACTACTGACAATCAAACATGTACAAGTTACTTAAATATTAAGCTAGGATAAACTTCTTTCAAGACAGTAACATGAAATCAGAGAGACATTTGACACTGTTTTTCACACATGTATGCTTTGATATTTGTTTCAGAGGAAGCAGCTACAATTCTCAATGAGGTTTCAAAATGCTCAGATTTTTTTAGTTTTAATTATTCCTTTCATGTTTTATATCCTTGAAAATGGCTAACCAGCAATGTAGGTGCTTCCATATAAGAATATCAACAAGACTAGATTTTGAAGCAAAGGATACTGTTTTAAATTAATATGTTATAAGTAGTACTATACACCAAATGTCTTTTTGGCATGGTTTTGAAATTGTGCCAAATAAGATTTCAACACCCAATAGTTTTCAATCTAAGATGGTGGCCTAGGACTAAGAACTCAACATGAAAATAATTTAAAATAACAGCTTATTCCTGAAGAAAGAGGAATGACATTAATTTTAAAAGAAGCAAAAATAGATAAAATAAACAAAAAAATGTACTTAATTTTTTTCTGTGGAAACCCAATTAGAAAAATCCAAGTACCAAGATTTAAAGAAATAGAATAAGAGATTTTTAGAAATGCCAGGAAAAGGAGAAAAAACAAAGAAAAAAATATTTTTTTTCTGTTAAATTAAAAATTTCAAGGTGAAAAAAAATTGCTATCAGGAAGTAAAAAGATTGATGGTGGAATGTTATGAATCAGATTCCTCATTTGTATTGTTAATATATTTGAGGAATTTGAATATATTAAAAATAAATCAATTTTTAATATATATCCAAAAATTTCAAGCTTCATTAATGAATTTCATTGAACAAGGAATGTTTAAAAATGCATTCATTAAGAATAAAATTGAAGTAAAATAAAAGGGAAAATCACAATTTTCTGTGAGTGAAAAGAGAATTATTTCTGATGGATTTACAATTGTGGCCATGCAAATTTTTGCACCATTGGATCTGCAATAAAACACATGGTCACATTAAATTTCTTAACCTGCTAAAAGCTATTTTCATTTTGCTGCCACACTTATCACATTTCATGATGGCTAATAAAAGCAAAATCTTAATCAAGCATGAGAATTAAAAATATATATATATTAGAAAAAAAGTAAACAGAAAGTTCAAATTTGGTAATCCTTTTTGTCCAAGAAAGTTGAGGACATTTTAACATTCTTTTAGAAAATATCCTAGCACGCACCAACCAAGACTTTAGCTTGATTAGTTAGGTCTACACAATCGCCAAATCTCAATCGAATTGAGAATCTGCAAGATGAGATCAAACAGGACATCAGGAAGATTGATCCAGTACCACTATCTGAAGGAATTGGAAAGTGTAACTCATTGGATACAGTCTTAAATTCTTCATACCACCTACCAACATCTCATAGTCCATGACAAAAAGAATCAATGCAGTCCTAAGGACAAAAGGTGGTCCCCTATTATTGAAAGGGTCGTCATCATAATTTGGCGTCTCAGTGTATATACAGCAATTAAAAACAAATAAATTTCTCTAGTGAGTGTAATTTAGCATTCTTCAAAGCCCATTCCTTTAAAAAAGTACACATGTATTTACAGGCTACTAGAAGATGCAATTTCTACAAATTACAAGTAAATAATCCACATGGCAATCCACATTTTTAAATTTATGTATTGTTAACAAAAGATTACAAAATACGAATAAAATTACTGAACTGAACTCAGTGGTGCAACAGCCCATGAAGGCCAAGGCCTACTGTGCCTATCTCAGTATACGTAACAGGAGGTGCTGTGGTTCGTGTGCAAATGTTTCAGTGAAGTGGTCAGTCTGACGCAAACCCCCAGTGTTCAGTATTCGGCGTTCAGCTTGATACTCATTTATCTACCCACTGAAGGGATGAAAGGCTGAGTCGACCTTGTCCCGCCCAGCATTTGAACCCCGAACCTGTGGGGTGGAAGTGCGATATACTATCATTCAGCCACATAAAATTACTATTACAATAAAATTACCAAATGAAAGTCCCCTGACTTCATTGTGATATAAAACAATAGAAAAGTCGTCATACTCAGCATCTGAGGCTTTTCCTGAAAGAAAGAAAAATTCATGAGAATTTTACATTCTAAACAGATAAAAAAAATAAAATAAACTAGTTTCCATAACATCCAATACTATATTGTTGATCTATCAAAAATATAACACACTTTTAAAATTGAAACTTGAAAGTTTTATATAAAATAATGAAGAAATTGAGGAAATATAGGATATCACAAGCTAGATTTGGAAGATTGATTGTATTGTAACAAGGGTCATATTTGGCCCAGCTATGCCAAAACCTTTGTCAACTTACAAAACCTTTATACAAACAAAATTAGAAAAATCTTAGACTTACATATATTTCATAAATAAATTGGGCCCATGAAAATATATAAATAAATTTTCTTGAACGAATTGCTATAGCCAGGAAACTATCATACATTTTTAATGGACAAAATCGTACATAGTAAATAGTACTTTCATATTGGAACTCGTTTGATATTGCGGGGCATGGCGCCAAGCAGCGCTTGTTGTCGCTGGAATGATATCCAAGATGGCGGCCTAGCGGTAATTTAATGATACACAATAATTTTAAAAGAATTGTTTCAAAACACATCGAAATGTATTTCAAATAAAGGATATAGGAAGAGATTGAGTATAACCAAGATCAATCAATAAATAATGAATATCAGTATAATAATATAATAAAAAGTAACATGTACTAATAATAGTATTATATGCAGTATATAATAATCTTATGTAATTTAATAGTAATTATATATAATATTCATATATAGTACCATTTAATAATAATTATTATATATAATAATCATATAATATAATTTAATGGTAATTATAAAAAAGAATCATCATATTCTTATTAAATAAAAATAATGCACAAGAATACTCGTAGTACATAATTATAAATAAACAATTATAAATAAACAACATAATTATAAATAACAATTATAAATAAATAATATAGCTATAAATAACATACGTAATATTTATAAATAAATAGAAAAAAAAAAAGTATAAATAACGAATAATATAAGATTACTAGCTGCATGGCCCGGCATTGCACGGGCTTTCTCTACTTTTAGAAATTTTCCCTTTCTTTCACAAAATCAGCACTTCTAATACTCTTTTTCAAAATGACCCCCCCCCTTCCACCGCTTAGCCCGGTGTTGCTCAGGCTTTCTCTTTTTCTCATGACACCAGCATTTCTGTGTGTGTGTTTGTACATGCACAATGTGAGTGATTTCTAAAATTATGTCAAAAAATTTCCCTTTTTTGAAATTTGTTCCATTCCACTTATTTTTGATTTAAGACAGGTTTCTTT
>BMAV01021362.1:49943-69198 GCA_019973955.1 Trichonephila inaurata madagascariensis | reverse complement strand
AATTAAAAAATTATTAATGTGAAGCAATAAAAAGAAAACGATTCTGATATGTGCTAAGAGTAAAACACATAAAATGTTCATCATTTTTTAATAATAGTTAAGTTTCTAAGAATCTAAAATAATAAAATAGATTTCAGAGAGATTTTCATGAATCAATCAATCGTTACATATAGTTAGCTTAAAAATGTCTCTAAAATGTATTTTGATCCAAAATAATAGACGATGTACTTTTTTAATTAACAAAGTAACTAAATAATTTAGTAATGAAATAATAGTTTTAAAACAACATATATATTTATTAAAATCAAATTTCTACATAAATAATAAATAAAAGAAAAATTTACAGAATAGATAGCTATTGAAACGATTGCTTTTTTCTGTGTTACTTTTCATCTCTAAATATATACTGAAGTACAGGAAAGAAATGAGAAAAGTCATGCATAACATTTTTGATACATATAAATTCACACCCGTGCGAAGAATGGGTACACCAGCTAGCAGCATACAAGTACAAAGAAAAACATTTAAGAACTTGATTGATAAATCGAACCACAAAATTACAGGATCATTTTAAATATATGACACTCTGTTCAGTCATATTATAAAATATGCAATCATGAAGTTGTAAAAATTTAATTTTCATCAGATAAATCAAATACTTCCCTATCAATTAAAATATTTTAAGGACCAAATTACTTTAAAAAGCTTAACATTGTAAAACAGATACATCTATAAAATCCACAAATCATTAAAAAATATTCATAATTACAAAGGATGATCAAATAAAAGGTTAAGTCTAATAAGAAATATTAACAATAGACAGAAAATACAGAAAGGAATTAAGAGGCATACATGCCTATCACATTGCGACATAATCACCAAATCTATTTAGGCATTTATCAGAATGCAGAACCAGTCTTAGTAGAAATCAGGTAACCCATAAAAAAACTAATAATTGCTTCTTGAGTAGCTAATTTCAAAGAATTAGCCACAGATAATTTAAAAAAAAAAAAAAAAAAATGATGAAGATGTGACGATGAAAGATAATGGGGAAAAAATACACTTTCACCAAAAGATAATTCTCTACAATAATCAAAAACTTTCATATAACCTAATATTCTATATATACAGGTTTCCAGAAATAAACTTTTTTACAAGTTTATTAACATGTACTTCAAAAAAAGGTAATAAATCATCAAATTAAATTTAATCATTTCTAAAAATAGTTACCATTTGCAATGGTATCATTCCCCTAAGAATATTTTAATTTAAAGAAAGAAATGATAATTTTGAATAGTTAAGAATAAATATTAATAATTTAGAGATCAATAATTTGTGGAAGGTAAAAATCAAAGAAAAATTTCTTCAATTTTTGTAAGCATTCCTCCCACAAATTATCACCAAATTTTATTACTTCAGAATAAACATTGTTTCTAGACTTAGAATTATTAATTTTAATTACAAACAGACATTTTTTAATATTACTCACACCTAACTGACATTGTATTTGATAGTAATAGGCGTGAGTTCTTTTTAAGGAAATGATACCATTGTTATTTAAAAGACAAAAGTCATGCCTTTTATAAATTAACTCTTGTAGAGAATGACCCTCTGGATTGTAAAGGCATTTTATTTCCATTATCATGTAGTCCTCGCCTGATCTAATCAATCCATCAGGAGAAGCAGCAATATACTGCTCTATAGGATGAACAACTAGACCAGTTTTCCGAACTACATAATGAGGATTACATTGTTGCACCGTATGCCGGACATAATCCTCATTTTCCAATCCATACCTTACAGCAGGGATGTTTGTCGACACTTCATCTATTTTTTTTTTTAAATCTGAGCAGATAATGCTTCGAAATTAGCCACTCTACAAACAATTTTTTTTACATCACTTGCAGTGAGTCGCAACTTTCTTTCAAACCGTCACTCACTGCAATTCTGGTGGACCGCCCTGTTTTCAAGGGCTGTAAGTTTGTCAATACTTTTGGAATAGTGGCGGTGATAAAATAGTATTTCTTCCAGCCCAATCTGTGGCAAGTCAGTTGTAATTTTGGCACTGCACACAAATGCTGGAAGAGGAATAGTTTCCTTGAGTTTGATTTCCTGCATATTTCTGCACACTTCCATCAAGGGAGAGGTAAAAAAGGGAGCTGCTGTGAAATCAAACCCAATTTCATTCTCTATTTCTAATGCTGGTTCATGCATAAAGACTTCTTCAGATGTTTGGGGAACCATTTTAACTGGTTTCGGCTGGTGCCAAGTCTGTAGTCTTTGCGTTGGTGCTTCATACAATTTTTTTTGTTACGTAATCATTGATTGCATGAAGTAATGCAAATACATATTTACAAAATGCTGGAGTGCCTCCAGCAGGACAATTGCATGTTGCACTTATAACCTAAAGTTAAACAAAGTATTAAATATTAAAGAAATAAATTTTAAAATTAGATTGCAAATTCATACAAGTTTTAGGTATTTACATATCAGTCTACTGACTAATACATTTTGAAAAATTTATGCCAAAGTTAATTTACAGCTCAGTTTAAATTCAATTATTTTAAGTAAAGACCATAATTTAAAATTTAAATAATAAATCATGTGAATGAAAATTTCAAATAAATAAAAATTTACAGTTTATAAAAACACGTCATAAAGTATTTGAATTAAAAATACTATGCCTTATAAGAAAAATTACTAACAATTTGGGAGAATCTTAAAGTTTACACAATATTAATCCTTATTTAATTGAAGTTTTAAATGAAAAATTTACATTTCTTTTTCAAAATGGTTTGACATTTCTTGCGTTTACTTTTAATGTGTTGGAATCAAATTAGGATTTACCCATAAATAGCAACAGTTATAGAATGACTAAAGCTTAATAATGCATATTCATTAAAATAGAAAACAATGCAATTGATATTCAATGCTACTCTAAAAAATAAGAATTAAATTATAAAATCACTAATAATGTAGCAATTAAAAAAATATAAATTAGCCCATTCACATTTCTTTTTATCTTTTGGAATCAACATGACTAAATGATAACTATCAATGTTAATACGTAGAATCCTATTTTGTATTTTAAAACAATGAGTTACATTAAAGCATAAAAGAGTAAATAGTAAGGCAATCATAATAGTTTAAAAAAAAGTACCTAAATCAAAACAATTTATAACTTACCTGACAAGTTGTTCTGATTTGAACAGATGGCTTATAGGTCACTCTCTTATTCATTTCGGCTTTAACAAAGCTTTGAATAAAAAAATCATTCACTAAGCAATCAGGCTCAATAAATGATATCTTGCTTACAAATTTATCGTCGAATAATTTTAATCCTTTCTACACATTCGCAGCAACACTTCAATTTCCAGTGGCACTGGAAAACTTCGCACTGTAATTTAATATTTTGTGCAAATTGAAATTTTTCAAAAGAAGCGGTTTCGAACCTATACTGTGAGCCATTCTTGTGAAAAAATATGAAATAAATAACTACAAAATTAATTAATAACTAAGAACTATATCTAAGTGAACCAAGAACTATAAATAAATATCCCAGATAACACTAACGAAGCAGACGAATATCTAGTTAGATAAATAAATTAGAAAGGAACAAAAATCATGTAAAAGAGTTGTTAAAAATATTTCCTAACAAATATATATACTAGAATGCAAAAAATACAATGATATCATATATTTTTAATTAGATAAAATTAAGACACAAGAATGCCGTCAACAAACATATAGGAAAACCAATGCTATGAATACACACGTGCGAATATTGACGTGGAATCGCGTGATTACTTACTTGGCATCTCCCTGTTGTGCACTGGTAGTCCATTACACTTAAAATGGTTAAATTTTTAAAGAAATCGAAATAAAATAGTCTGAAATTAATAGGGTTGCCACAGGAAGAAACCAATAAAAGTTATTTCTCTAATATACATTATCCCCATGGCAACCACATTGCCAGACGATAAAAATATCAAGGTAACCATATTGTAATGTTATAGCCCATCTTCGTGAACATAAACAACTTGGCACATGCCCCTTGAAATCAAACTAGCACCAAACATTTTTTTTTCATTTCACAAACATATTCCATTCGATAAATTTCAAAGGGAAGCACTCAAGGTGGTGACAAGTTAATTCACAATGCTTTTTATTTCACCATTATATACTTGCTAGATGGGCTCGACATACTGCACAAGCATGCTAGTTTCAGGGTCAATATAATTATATTTGGTGTTCACTTTGCATGGAATATATAATTGGATTGTTCCAATTCTTCTACCCATTCCAACAGTCAGAAAAAATGATCAATCTTTCTTTAATTTCATTCATTGAAGTGACAGCATTACAATAAGGGATCATACCAAGAAATAATTAACTTGTTTTATGACAAATGCTTCCAAACATCCATTGAGGAAGTATTAAGCTAGCAAAATTTTTATGTCCTTAGAACAAGCGCTTTGGTAGATTTTCACTAAGTTACCACATAAGTGTGGAACCCACGGCCTCCATGAGTTTCTTGTGCAGTCTTCATAAAAGCTAGCAGTTGTATTAATTAATATTTAATTACAAAGATTGCAACAATTTGCAAATCAATGGAATTAAATAAGGAATGGCACGAATGTATGTATGTTTCAATGATTACTTGTAGGAATAGCCAACTCCAAATTTCAAATGTTAAAACTCCACCTAGTTCAACATGATAAAACTAACAGAATTGTTATATGATCTATATAAATAAATAAAAATGTAATGTGTGTTTGTTCAAAGCCGCTAATCTCCGAAACTACTGGACCCTATCCTCTGAAATTTTGACAATGTTGCATTTGAATCCGGACGGGTTCTTATGTACTTATTATTTCGTAATTCTCTCTAAATTTTTTAAAATTTAATTTTTAAGTGATTTCCTGCTGTTATGACGTTGTATGATCTCACGTTTCTCACTAAATGGAAAATTTATACTTTACACGCAGTTTTTCAAGATTACTACATATTTTTACTTTAGCTATATATGTTTATTGGTTGGAATATTTATCCAATTTTTCTCTTCTTTGATACTTAATTAGGATTATTTTTCGAATAAATCATTTTTTTAATGATTATTTTTAACAAATAAAATTTTGTTTTATAGTTTTGGCAACATTCATATAGTATTATTGCAGGATGTTCATGTGTGTGATTTTGCTTACAAATTACAGCTTACTTTTTCAGTAATTTTTCGCAGAATTTATTAATTCTTGAAAAAGCGAACATTATAATTTTGTTTATATATGTAATTTAATTTTTTAATAATTTTTTGTTTGTTTTTTTTTATCACTGCAATTAACGTTAGTATTGAATTTCCATTTTCGTTACCTGCTTTAGATAGTATTAAATTAATATCATGAATATTAGTATTTTATCTTTCTCTCCCGTAATCCTTTTTTTAATTCAATGTATAATTTTTTTTCTTTTTTTTATATTTTTGTAATTATGTTTTTTTTTTTTCCTTTTTGCTTCCAATTTACGATGTTTTAATTTGGCCAAATTATCGACGGCATTGTCCTTAAATACGTTTTTTTTTTAAATCTGTATTTGATATTTTTTAAAATCTTGATGTTCCTCTGAAATATGAAATAAAGATTTTCTAATATATATTTTGTGTTTGTACGAAACTGTTTATGTTGATTTTATCAAAATATTGAGCCTTATTTTATTTTTGATTTCTTCTTAAGATTTAATTTTATTTTATAACTAGCTGTACCACATGTTGCTGTGGTTCAGTCAGGTTAAAAAGACTGGTACGCCACAAGGTAGTTAATAGACAAAAATTGAAACAAATAAAAGAAAGGGTTCCTGCATATTGTTGCAGCAATCACCAACTCTATTATAACTCGCCAAATCAGCAACCCCGATTTCCTATGTGTTGAATTGGCAACCAGATGCTTCATTTCATCTAATGTCGCCAATAGGTTGCGATAATGTGTAAGTACCGTTTGCTTTTGTCAGGTACATATCTACCACTGTATCAGCCGTACCATATCTGAAAAGAGCCCCTAAAAGAATTTTGATACAGGGCCCACTCAGAGCTGTTTTGCAATTGGCTTCAGTACATGAAATTGCTTTACAGAAAATCTAACTTGAGTCATCATACTGGCCAAGTAAAAGCAGTGTTGGTAGTAATTACATATCAAACTGGAATAGGCATTGGAGAATGAGCAAAACAGACAAATGGCTTAAGTACCTGTCGATGAAGCAGGTGGTCGTAAAATTGTAATTATTATTTTTTTTTTTGGTACTTATGTACTATCACCAACATTCAAAATAACTTGCTAAGTAGACAGTCCCAATTTCGCATGTCATGTATGTGCTGAATTGGCAATTATGTGCTTCGTTTCATATAATGTCACCAATAGGTTGGGATTATACGCAAGTACCTTATTTTTTCACCTTATGCTTTTGCATTGATAAAGATAGTTGTTCTTTTTATGTTAGTTAACGTTAGTACTGTATTTCATTTTTCAATTTATTTTTATGCTTAGGATATATACTTTAGATAATTCTTTAACATAAAGTACTAATTTTAATTTAGTACTTGCATATTATCACAAAATCGCGAACGTTCAAGATAACTCGCCACTTTGGCAATCCCAATTTTGTATGCGCTGAATTGGCAATCATGTGCTTCATTTCCTATAATGTCACCAATAAGTTGCGATAATATGTAAGTACCTTTAATTCTGTACATTACTTTAACATTAGATTGGCCACAACACACCATTTTGTCGTGATTTCAAAATCATGCCAAAAACGGGTAGGCATATGAAATTAATATTTTGAGTGTTATTTTTGCCTGTTTTATCTGTCTCTCCAATAATCCTTAATTCAAAATAATTTTTGTTTTTTTTTATATTTTAGTACTATTTTTTTTTTGCTGATTATGTACCTACTGCAAATATTTTTTTGCACATCGTGATGTCTTTGGCAAAATTAATCAATGGGATTTTTTTTTAAAATGTTTTTTTATCTATTTTTGACAATTTTTTAAATTTCACTTGATGTCTGTCTGAAATACGAATAGCAGAATAAATATTTTATAATATATATATATATTGTGTTTGTACGAAAATGTTTATATTAATTTAATCAAAATATTGAGCCTTTTATTTTTTATATCTTTTTAAGATTTAATTTTATGTTATAACTGGCTGTACCCAGCTACATGTTGCTGTGGCTCAGTCAGCTTAAAAAGACTGGTGCACCGTAAAGTATGCCATGAGGCTTACAAAAGTAATAATACACAAGAATTCAAACAAATAAAAGAAAAGGTACTTGCGTATTATTGCAACAATCACCAACTCTATTAATAACTCGCCAAGTTGGCACCCTTCATTTTTATGTGTCGTACATGCTAAATCGGCAACTAGGTGCTACATTTTATACAATATCACCAATAGATTGCGATAATGCGCATGCACCAAAATAATTTCAAAGTACATAAATGAGTTCCTTAAATAGTCAAAAACATATTATTAAGGGGTAGTCTTATACTGAAAAAAAATTACATTAATTTGAATCAAAAAGCTGTCTTAAGCAAATAAAATATACCCAAATTTGATGAAATGGCTCTACTCTGAAGTCTATGAGGGCAAAGGTTTAATTTTACAATTATTATTTTTTTTCTGATGTATTGCATTGCTATTGAGCTGTGTCTTTTATGATATTGTCAATTTTGTGTGAGTATAGTTTATTTTTTCATTGTTCATTTAGTTTTTTAATTATTTCTCTTATTTCTTAGTGCAATTGGTGAGAATTCTGTTCTGTCAATTTTCATTTGAAATCATGGTGAAATTGACCTCTTTGGAGTGATTTGTTCAAGTGGAATGAAATATTATGCTTCTTGTTGCATCAGAATTGAGCTATGTTGATTGATTTGCATTTAAAGTTAAATATTTTGTTAGTATTTTTATTTTTTCCTTTTGTAATGTTTTGCATATTTATATTTTTAAGTCAATCAGGTTCCAGTGTCTGTTACATTTTGAATGTGGGCAGTCACCTTAATTATTTTTTGATAAATTTCATTGCTATTGTGTGACTGTGTCTAACAATGGTGTTGATTTTGTGCAAGTATATCATAAAAGTACGAATGTCCCAATTTTTCTGCGGTTCATGCAAAATTTCTTATGTACCATCAATATTTGTGACTACTGTTCTAGAACACACAAACTTATTTGTATATTAGCATCACCGTAACAAAATTGGTGCCATGCAAATCACATCTTGATATCAAAACAAAGAATTAACATTTATATGAAAAAGAACCAGTCAGTCAGATTTGGTTGGAAAATAGTGTGATTCGCATGGTGGCAATTTGGCTGCAATGGTGCTAATATGCAACAAATAATAATCGTCCATGTGAAAAGCAGTCTGTGTGTCTAGATATAAGACACTCTGTTATAAAGATACACCCTTAAAATTGTTGATAACAATTGCTAATGCTAATTGCATTGTGAATCGCAAGAATTATCAACACTTCATCATACATTTTTTTCTGTGAAATCCACGTTTATATTTGAATTTTCCTTGCGTATTCTACTGAAAATATCTTCAGTCTCCCACACATGTATGGTTTATGTTTCTCCCCTAACTTTGTTGGAGATGAAAGAATATATGATTGCAACCAATGCACAAATTTGATTTTGTTGTCACATGTTGTCCATGTCATTGATGTTGCTTCCCAGTGTTAATGACATTTTTAACATAGGCATAGTCACCTTAATTATATTTTTCTACATTGCATTGGTATTAAGCTTTTTTTTACTATAAAGTTGATTTTATATGAGTATAGTTAATTTTTTTCCCACTGTTTTTCATTTAGTTTTTTCTCTTCATTTCTCAGAGCAGTTGGCAGGAATTGAGTTCTGCCAATTAATTTCCATTTAAATTCAAATTATTTAGTAAAGTTGACCTCTTCAGAGTGATTCATTGGAGTGGAATGAAATATTCTGTTTCTCATTGCATTGGAATTGAGCTGTGTTGATTCATATACATTTGAAGTTAAATATTTCATTAGCAAGAGTATTTTTTATTTTGCCCTTTCTTTTTGTTCCTCATTTTTCCTTTCTTTCAGTGTTTTGAAATTTTATAATTTTGTTTCAAATTTTTTTTTTTCTTTTTAAGTGCAGTTAATTGGCTTCAGTACATAAAAATAATGCTTTGTAGGAAATCAAATTTAGGTCATCCTATTCGCTAGACAAAAGTAGTGCAAAGAGTAATTGCATAGCAAATGATAAAAACAGATGAAGACACAGCAGAGCAATATGCAGCCAGACTTGAGTAAGCATGTTTGCCAGCACAGCATTTGCTTTTTACATCATCAGGCCTGCTCTGTTCTCGACAAAAGGAATAAAGTAGGTTACGAATGGCTGAAAGATGTCATTGAGAAACGGCATTTCATTGTCAAACATGACTGGGTGGTGAGTAATCACAAGATAACAGTCACATTGCATTCCAGTGTAACCCAGGAGAAGATTATTGTTTGAGCCAGTATGTTCTCATCAGCGCAATTAATGAAGTGTGTCATTATTTCAAGACTCTGAAATTCAGGGAGAAACAAAAGGAATGTTTTGTTCCACTGAAAAAATTAAACTGCCTCAACTTGGAGAACCACCAGAAACTTTGCTTGCCAGATATATTGTAGAATGAAAACATTTCCTATGTAACATAGAGAAGTACAATTCATGTTTCCAAAGAACATTGTTTGGAGAAATGTGCATTTGTAAACACCTGTGATTTAACAAAGATACCCATAAGCATTGTAAAACTAACCCTTTGCTCTTGAGGGATCTAGGGTAGAGCCATTTAAAATTATCCTCGAGCATGAGGTCTCCACTATGAAGACAATTAAATAATTTTAGGGTGCTAATTTGATATCGGGGGTAGTAGCGCCAAGCTGTTGTTTATGTTGGCCTAGATGAGCGATAATATTACACTATGGTTAGCTTAATATTTTTATCGTCTGTCGATGTGGTTGCCATGGGGATAACGTATATTAGAAATAACTTTTATTCGTTTTTTCCAGCTGTAACCATATTAATTTCAGACGATTTTTTTAAAAAATTTAACCATTTTCAGTGCAATTTTTCTATTGTTTGCGTGTTCTGTTTAATTCTGGGCTATTTTCGAATATGGATATTTCTAAAATGAGTGAGTACTAGAATATTTTTTTCTTAAAAGAATAAGTGTTGTGCTTTTAATTATCGCTATAAATCGTTATTTTCGTTTTAAAAATGTTTTTTTTTACGTTCTTTGCTCGATGAAATTCGTTGAAGGAACTTGCAGTGCAAGTTTCATATTGCAAGTTTTCACTACTTTGTAATTGATATTCTTAATTAATTTTAACATACATTATGTAATTATTTTATTCATAATGAAAAAAAAATGCAATTATTACTATGTGTAATCATCATATAATATTCGGTATTTATAATTGTTTCTTTTAGCATTTATTTATAAATATTATTACACATATTTTGTTATTTATAATTAATATTGTTATTTATGTATAATAATTATTATTTATTTATAACTATTTCTGTTGTTTATTTATAACTATTTCTGTTGTTTATTTATAGCTATTCTTATGTTTATTTATAGTTATGTATTACGAGTTCTCTTATGCATTATTTTTATTTTTTTACAATTCGACGATTATTCTTTTTTATAGTTACTATTTAATTATATTATATGATTATTATTTCTAATAACTGTTATAAAATCGTACTATATGAATATTATATATAATTACGATAAAATAATATTATAAGATTATTATATGCTACTTATAATACTATTATTAGTTCATGTTACTTTTTACTACATATTATTTATTGATTGATCTAGGTTATTCTCAATCTCTTCTTATATCTTTTATTTGAAATACATTTCAATGTACTTCAAAACAATTCTTTTAAATTATTGTGTATCATTAAATTACCGCTAGGCCACCATATTGGATTTCATTCCAGCAACAAGCAGCACTTGGCGCTATTACCCCCGTTATCAAATTAGTTCCAATTTTAGTTTCATAATGTAAGGATGAAAATAAGCCATAATAGCTTCAAGTATTTGGTTAACCAGTTTCATAGGAAATCAGTTTAGGAAAGTTTTGTGTATATATATTTTTCCACCCATCTTATATGGTAGTTAGCGATGCTCAATGCTGTGTTCTAGGACCTGGGTTCAAATCCTGGAGAAAGCATGGATGTTTGTAAATGTATAGTATCTTTGTGGCATGGGAGTACTCTAAATAGCCATCGAGCTGCAAGTCCTCTCGTGAGGTTGGTGGAAGGTGAAGAGAGGTGGGAGGCCCCGGACCACCTCCGGATGTTCTCCCTCAAAAGTGGGGTGGAACCAAGCCAAATTATATTGTCACCTGCGTGATGCTCAAAGCTATAGCTAACAACAGGCATACATCTTAGCCCAATGCCACAATGAATTTCGTGGACCTCGATCCGACACTGTCGGACAAGTGGCATTAGAAACAGCAACATTTATAATTTTTTTTTATTATAAAAAATCATATCTCAAATGCAAATGTTTAAACGTACTAAAAATATGTGCTTTCTCTTTTCGTTCTTTTTAACCAGATTCAGCCACAGCAACGCATGGCAGGGTACAGCTGGTATTGACAAAAACTATTTTCTTATTATTAATGTTATGACTGACTCTATGTACATTAAAATGTATTTTTTTTCTTTTGCACGATTGGCATTTGAATGTTACTGAAATCTTTCATTTAAGTTTCTGTTGGTTGAGATACAACAATTATATACTAAAAAAAAAAGATGTTTGCGACTTATCACTTGCAAATATTGTAATGTGCTGGTAACAGACTTCTCTTGTATTGTTAACACCCATTGGGGAAATATAGCAGTATCTATGAACTTGATAATTTTTATTAAAAAAAATTATAAATTAATGATTGATTAATTCTATAACAAGTTTTAACCTTTATGTGAAAACAAAAATATTTTATATCGTAACTTTTTATATCAAATAATACATAAGTAGTTCTAACTACATAAGTGGTTCTAACAATTTAAAAATCAACCTAGTCTTTAAATTTACAGCTCTTTACTTCAATTCTTAAAAATTTGATTCTTTGAAGAAATAAACAAGGAAAATTCTACAGTTTCATCAATAGAAGTAGAACAGGAAAGTAAACAAACCTATAGAAGACTTATTTCACACACACAAATAGAAAAGTCAGATTAGTCAGATTAGCTTTCATCTTGCTACAACCCTCCTTAAAAAACACACCTTCTTCCCCCAAAAATTGCACTTAAATAAATTGCTTCATTTACATCATTCAGAATTCTTAATTTTTGTCGACAGTTTCATTTAGTAAAGTTATTTCATTTTTTTTTAAAAGAAATTAAATAATATTCTAATTCTTTCTTTCAAAAATACAATGTAATTTGCATAATTGGCTATAATTAAATAAAAAAGAAAAACGTTCTTACCAATAAACGCCCCACTCATGTCATACATTATATACTCTTTTAGATAGCGGCGTTTTACCATCTAGAATGGATAAAAGAGTACGTAAATATATACAGCATAAGCTAGCTGATTAAAAATTTCCAGTAAGTTGAAAAAATTTTACATGTTTAAAAATTTGTACATGTTCTAATCCTGGAACATTAAAATTTTCAAAAATATTTGTGTTACTAACCATCTTAACATGAGAAGAGTGCTGCATAATTGAAAGCAAAATGTAAGCGTTCCAATTATATGCAGATATAAATCCTTTGTTGACAAAACTCCTTTCCACTTCAAGTAGGCAGCGTTGGAAAGGGTAGGAAATGTAACAATCCGCTTGAAAAAATAGTTCCAACTTGTTTTGGAATTTAAATTATAGCAAATACATAGAAAATTGTTAAAAAGTATCATGCATTTTAGAAATTGTGGGTTTAAAGATATATTTTAAGTTAACCACATCTTAAAAGCATTTATTCTTTAGTATCTGCGAACGAAAAACAACTTGATGGAATTGCACATTTTAATTTTTTCAAGGTATTGCGGTCCACCCAGTGTCAGTGGCGCACACAAGGAGGGGGAGGGATCCATGGGTCCGCACTCTCCCTTGATTTTTTTCCGATTAATTTTAATCCCATGTATATAGTGCGTGAGATGTAATTATTTGTTATTAATATTTTTTATTAATTAATGCTGATTATTTATTTAGCAATTTATCTTTTTACTGTTTTTTGTTCCCGACAGTCTACAAACATGTTTGGCTGCGTATTGCGATACAAAAATGGTAGACTTTCAAACTTCCCCCCCCCCCCCCCCCCCGAAAAATTCTTGTATGCGTCAATGCCCAGTGTCAAAAGTATGGTGAGGTAGAAAAAGGTCTACAATATTTATTTTATAACTTATTGTAATAAATACGGAATATGAACAGAACTAAAATAAAAAAAAAAAAAACTTACACTTTTGAAAACCTCATTTAAGGCAAAACGCAAAATACAAACACATTAATAATAGCCCCGAATATAATAATATGAAATGATGCATTTGTTATGAAACCATTCAAAATACATAAAAAAAAAAATAAAATAAAGCATTTTTATCTAAAGTTAGTTTTTGTTGTTATAGTCACACACACACAGCAGAAGACTTAGTCTGCTTCCTTCAACCAATCTTCAGGCGGTCAACTCAAAATGTCTTTGCGGTCCACCGGTCGATCGCGATCGTCGTAATGCCCACCCCGGTTTTAATGCAATAATGGCAAAATAATAAATTGCTTCATTGTATGTGTGTTATGTTTCCGAAGAATTTTAGCATCATTCTTAATCATGTGTATCAAGTTCACATTATTTCTGATTATGAGAATAAAAGATTTGTATATGAAAATGTGTAGCATTTTGTTTGAAATATGTATTTAATTAAAAATATCAAATAACTACACACATTTTAATAGTTTTTAAATAATAGAAGTATATTATTGTACATTTAAAAAGTAATAAAAGAATAGAAATATTCGTAGATAATAATATGTAACAGAAATGTGAGGTAAAATGTTGCACAGTTAGATTCTCTAAAAGCAAGTTGCATTTTAGGTCCTCTTCATCTAATCTGATCATTATATGCCTGTTATTATGTGATGATTATCTATAATAAATATTTATAGCTAGACACTGAATAAGAATCAAAAACTATAAGATATTATTTTAGTTATACATAAATGGGACATAATTATTTAGCCTTTTTTAGTTTCCAAAAATTTTAAGCTGATGTGTGCAAATACTGATAAGTATACATGCATACATATTAATGAATGCATATATATTTGAAAATAAGTCATTTTTTCAGTCAATTAGTTTTAATTTTTGAAATATTTCAATATTTTATAATTACTGCTTTTAAAAATTTTAATATGTAGTCAGACCTCTAAATCCCGAAAAAGGTTAATTATGTAGAATAGAGATTGGTACACTGAGCAATTCTCGGTGGAACTGTACAAAGTTACGAGATCAAATTAAATCACTGTGTCTCCTCTCAATGCCTCAAGCATTTTTTTGAAGTGAAAATTTTTTGCGCTCGAGAGTGAATGAGAAAATTGCCCAGTTTTGCGTAACAGTGAAAAAGCGAACGGAAGTAGTCTTCCCCCCGAATCGTCACCATGGTAAGGAGAGAGCGAGAGGAGGAAAAGGGGGAGCGGAGACACCGCGTGACTTGCGTCATATCGGTGAAAAAGTTGGATAATTGCCCACGTCTCCGACTGGTCAACTTGCCCACCTTCCGATTAGGGGTCCTTTTCCCCCTGACCCGGGAACATTATCAATGGTTGTATCAGTTACTGTGTGAGCATTACGGTGTAGACAAAATAGCTGTTGCAGCAAAAGCGTGCCTTTTTGAAATTTTCTTTAGATTGTTGTCTACATGGCGATGTGTTCGGTGGCTAATTTATTTCTTTAATTTTCATTTGCGTCGAATTATTATTAATTCTAGTCAGAATGCCTAAATCAAGTGCACAAAGAGAAAAAGTTTCATGAAAGAAAAAAAAGAAAAACTAGCAGCAAGTCCAGTTGAAAAAGTGACAAAAAGACAGAAAAGTAATGCAAATTCATCAAGTGCTACTGCAAAATCTCGGATCAGAGTACATGATAGAATATCAAGCACGGAAAAAAAAACATTGCAAAATACTCTCTTAATGCCGAGTTCAATGACAAACAGAAAAATAGTGCAAATTCATCAAGTGCTACTGCCAAATCTCCATCAGAGTACACATGAGAGAATTTCGAAAATGGAAAAAAACATTGCAAAATACTCTCTTAATGCCGAGTTTAAGGGATGGGAATGCTATTGAGACTCTTCTAATGACAGCACAGATTAATACGGACTTTGTGAACCATCCTGTGCCGTCAACTACAGAACCCTTAACAAGTCTAGTGCGTGGTGGAACTGATGCATGTGAATCGATAGTAAATTCTATCTTACGTTACAAAGACTGTGATTTCCATAAAAATGCTTGGCCACGGTAGCCTAGTGATCAAGGTATCAGATCATGGCTGGCGTGTCACGAGTTCGAGCCCAGTACCACTAAAGACCCGCCGTGTAGGACAGCGATGCACGTTAAATCTGTCGAGAGCTGAAACGTCCTCCCGTTGGTGTGGTGTGGTAGTTAGGAGAGGAGGGTTGTCAGTTCAGGTGTCATCCACGTCACTTGACCATGGTTCAAAATTACGTAGTCCGTAGCCAAAAGCCCTCGCGTAGCTGAACAGTGCGCCGTTAATATTCACTCACCCATAAAATTGCTCACAAAGATTTTCAAAAGCTATTCGTTGATAATCCTTTGGGTCACGGGTGTTCGATTTGTGATAGATTATGGTTTAGAGATGATTTGAGAACGCCTGTTTTTTTTTTTTTTTTTTTTTGCTGAGCAGAAAAATAATTTACCGGAAATTAATTTAGAAGACATTATAAAGATTGTTACAATTGCCTACAAAGTTTAAATAGGAAAAGTATACCAAATTTATCAAAATATAATAGTTTTGTATACCCAGAAATTCCAACATATCTTCCTACTTTGGATTTGGTATCAGAAAGACTTTATTAGCCACGAATACTTTTCGTGCAAATTAGGCGATTGAGACATGTACACGGTCAATTTGGAATATTAGAGCAAATAATCAATGTTCCAACGTCACCAAAGAAGTTTCACTTCTATCGTGTGGCGTTCCACGCACCATTTTTTATTTAAGGGGGACTTCCACATGTACTGAAAACGTAATAACACTTTAGCACAATGAAATCACATTATATAGGTGTAAAACTTTTGCTGAGAACATAAATTGCTCATATAAATTCACCATGAAATGTAGAAATGTCATTTATTGTCTAGAAAATTTTAAAATTGTGAAAAATACATATATTCTTGCTTCTGGAATTTTCTGACGCCATGTTTGGCAAGCTTTAATATAATGGCTGCAGATGGCGCCACGTGTATGCATTATAAGTACAAAGTTAAAATAACTTTGTTTTAGAAGAAAATTATGGTTAAGCTGCTTAAATACACATTAATAATACTATATTTCATGAAAAAGAATATTTTCTACACAAATAATGACTTTAATCACTTCAGAAACGATAATTCTGCTTTTTTCCATGAAAAAATGGGGGGATCGCAAAGTAAAAAGAATATAAGGTAACCCTGGACCTTGAGACTACGTCATTGCATACGGGATCTGTCGTACTCCCCGTTACTTTCTAAAAATAGTCGTTGGGGGGGGGGGGGAGATGACCAGACTGGGTAGCTCTTTCGAGCTTTGACCTAGGATTTTGAATTACTGGAATGTGTTATGACTAAAGATCGCTTAATATTTGTATTTCAAAAACTATGCGTGTTGTTTTATAATAGTTGTAAGGAATTTTTTTATATTTGTAATAAAATAATTTTCAATATAAAAAGTGATATCTCTAGTACAAGGAAGAATTTTTTCTTGATTTCTTATGAAATAGGCTCTTCATAGTATTTCAATAATAAAATGTAATAACGTACGCGATGGATTTATACACTCCATTATATTACTATATAAATTTTAGTAATTTTAGTTTATTAATGACAGAGCTGATAATTACTTTTTTCCCTCATTATTTTTCTAATTTATTCTAAAAATTGTTTTTCTATAATAATATACCTGAAACCTTATGTGAAAAAGTTATTTTTATCCTTTCAGATTAAAATTTTGTATATCTAAATTATTCAGAGTTAATTGTTATTCAAGTTATTGCCTTAAATACGAAACTGAGAATTTTATCTACATTGAATAATATTTTTATCCTTAGATGAGATGCTCTAATAGCTTATAGATTGTATATATATAGGTCGCAGGGAAACGATGAAATTAGGGCTTTCGTCAAATCCCTAAAGGGGATGATCAGTTCACGCAAGATGTTACAATAACGTCTCTTTGATGTCTTCTTCCTGTTGTAAGTAAGTGAATTAGTTAAATCCCCGAAATGTTTTAGTGAAATGATGAAATGAAAAAAAATATGCCACTTTTTTGGTGCTAGAGGACTGATATTTAGGGGATCGCAATAACTTTTGTTATGGTTAGGATCTGCTGGGATGCATCCCCCCGGTGCATTCCTACAGCTTTTTGGGCAATATCTCGACACCCGAGCCTCACTGTCCATTCGGACCTGGCTCATTCGATCCCTCTCTAACTGCTCTTCCAGCTATTATAATTTCATGCTCATAGGGGTATTTCTTATATAGTTTTTAATTGTTTTAAATATTCAAAATTTATTTAAATCTACCATATCTTGGCTCCTGTTTGAGTCTCGGACTTGAGATTTGAACCAACTGTTCTACTCGTCGAGACCCATCCAGTCATATATTTGATTCTCATTGTGTAGGCATGGGGATGCTCATGCTCCCATGTTAATCCTATGGGGTTTGAAAAAATTTCACCCCCCCCTAAGGAATTGAGCTTGGGACTTGATTTTTGGAGTCCGCCATATTTTCGTGTATGCGTTGTGACGTCTCTCGCGTCCTTCTTCTAACATAACTCCTAAGTTCTTTGACGGCCACGATTAATGGCAAAACCTTTCCAACCCAATACCAAGAAGATAAACGGATCAAATATGTAAATGAGATATACTTTAAAAGGATAGAAGCTTTGATGAGAAAGAGCGGCAAGTTTAGAGATAACTTAGTGTGGAATCATTCGGATCAAGAGTTAGATGCCCTATAGCTCTAGAAGAAGGATACGTTCATATAAATTAAATTATAAAGAAGTCTGAATCTTCGCAGCTAAAATTAAGTTATAGGTATTTCCTCAATTGATGAAGGAAGGAGACTCTGCAAAAGGTAATATTTTGTATAGGAAGTTAGATGAATCAGTTAATTTATTATAATTAAGATAAATGATCTAGTTGTGCGATCTGACTTGAAAATAAGGTTTAATTGGGTGTTAACTCTCACTTTAAGAAAGTTGTCAATTAGAATTAAGTAATATAAGTTATTCTTAATAAAAGTTGTATTAAGAATCCAATATGTCTCATCATTTAGATAATCCCACACCTCTAGCTTACGCGGATCCTAATAGACATAGTCATCACAGGATGGTTATGTCGCAATGGCGCCCGAACATTTATAATTCTGGGTTAGGTAATGCAGGTGGAGGTAACGTACTACCTGAAATGTACTTTTCAGGGTCCGAGAACATTTTAGAGTTCCTAGAGTTAATTGAGAACCAAATACAGTTACTTGAAATCCCAAGTAATCTGTCATGTGCTTACTTAAAAAGTCATCTCAGGGGAAGGGCTCAAGATTGGTACTCGATATTTGGATCGGTGTTAGTGCAAAATACAGCCACGGATTTCGCGCAGCTCAAGGCTGAATTAACGAAGGCTTTTCCCGCGGTCAAAAATAAGAAAGAATTACAATCAAAATTTTATGCGTCACAGCAGGGAAGAAATCAGGAACCAACTGATTTCGTATATAATTTATTAAAAATCGAGAGAAATTTAGAACTAGGAATGTCCCAGGCAGAATTGGTGGATCATATTTTAGTTCGACTCGAACCACAGATCCAGGATTATGTGGAAGTGCGCAATCCACAGAACACGGTACAACTTTTGGAAGTCTTGGCTAAATTCGAAGAGAGGTATTCTTGCAAATTAAAAAGGGGTTCACAGAATGATAATATAGAAAGACGAGGTCAAAATGCGCATAGGATGCCTAATT
>BMAV01021361.1:0-15345 GCA_019973955.1 Trichonephila inaurata madagascariensis | reverse complement strand
CAAAAAAAGGGTTCCCAAAATGAAGAATCCATTGAAGATTTTTAAAAAAATTAAAGAGATTTACACCCTTTTTTAACTGATAATAAAATATCCAATTTTTTGTAGAATATTAAGTGGGTTTAAAAAATAACATAAAAAAAGACAGCTTTTGAAAAACTGTAGATTTTTTTACAGTGCACGCATGTCTGGTCCATAACAAGAGCTCATATTTGACAACAATATTTTCATTTTATAAATATACAAAAAAATCTTTTCTAAAAAATTTTTTTTTTTTGCAATTTAAAGGGGTATGTTGTGTGATTACACTTGAAGTTCAAATTTTCATCTAACCTTTCCCCTTTTATCAATAAATGAAAAAAAATAAAATATTTTAGAAATAAATTTAAAAATTTTAAAGGATAAATAATATTTTTTATATTTTTTTATTGTTTTTGTATTTAAAAAAAATTTTGTGTGTTAATGCTTTAAAGAAACCCAGTTTTAAAAACGTTCCTTTAACCAAATATTTAATATCCTTGTAAAATAAAATAAACAAAATAAATTATAACATATAAATTATTATTATTAAATAAAGGAATTTTCATATACTTAACATCCCTACATTAAAAAAATTTTCTGTTTTGGTTTTTTAAAATTTTATTTATTTAAAAAAAAAAATTCAAACTTGGGATTAAAAAGCTGTGGTTTTTATTTTATTTTATACTTATATTTTTATAATGGTGATATAAGCAAAAAAAAAGAGGTTTTTTTTCGATAGTTCAAAAATGTTCGATGAAGATATTTTACAAACAGTTTCAATTTTTTAGCTCAGCTGAAATATTATTGAATTATTTAAATAAAATGCTACATAAAATATCTAAGATTTTATATTTTTGACTGAAATCATCTTGACAGTTTACTTCCAATGACTCCATAACGAAAATGAAAAGTATCAACAAAATAATTAGAAAAGTTGAAAACAAAAAATAACACCACCGGGATAAAATCTGGAAATTGTTTGAAACAATTAAAAATATTGCTATAATATTCAGAAGGAGGAAAAAAGCATATTAAAGATTCAAAATTGTCGATTATTTTTTGTCTATATTTTCAAAAATCTGGGAAATATGGTATGAAACAACAAGATAAAAAATTTTTCAAAATATAGTAGTACGCATGATTAGGGGTGTAAACTGTGGCTTGAGTTGTCAAATAAAGATTTTGGAAATGCTACGTAAACGTCATATGGGGGTTTTCATTTAAATAAATCTAGGTTAAAACTCCCCCCTATTGATATGGTATGGAAAAGGGGGAAAAGGGAAGAAATGTTTAAAAAATTTGTAAAAAAAGGTTTCGTAAAAAAAAAGAAAGTAAACAAAGTTTGGGAAAAAAATTTTTCTGTAATGGGGCTGCGTATTGATATTTTTCCCTTTTGGACCAGTTCATTTCTGAAGCTGGTATCACTTTTAAATTTTGGCACCATATGCATACCAATTGCCGCAAGTAATTTTGACGCCCGTTTCCTTCCCAGAGAGGTACCCGAGCTCTGACGATGCGATATTGAACTTAGGGAATTTAATTTGCCGAGGGCACCTCAAGCCAAAAAGGGCACTCCCAAAGTGAGCCTGCCGCATGAATGTGCATGGCCGCTGTCAATTTTCTTCTGCATCATGAAAATTCACCGACTGGGCCGAACCCGCAATCTTGGGTGCAGAAGGGCAGCGACCAGTAAATTGGCCACACAGGAATTTTTCAGGGGAGGGGGTCAATGAAAGTTCACCATTCTTGTATCATGCTCCTTTGATTTTGTCGATTTTGGGAGCAAAACATTGCGAAAAACCAATTATACACAAATAATTAGCATTAATCAATAAAATTAATCATTAATAAGAAATATTTAATTAAATGTTACTTTTAGAATTATAATCACCTGGAAAAAATCGAGGGTTTTTGAAGGGGGTCCGGACCCTTGACCTCCCCTTTGCGTGCGCCACTGCAACGACAAACCAACTACGCCACCCAGTCGGCAGAAAAGCCATGGTGGAACAAAGTTTATAATGTTTCAGAAATATATACTGAAATCAAACTAATTCGAAAAGGGAGTTAAGCAGAAATCGCTTGAAAACTTAACCCACCTGTCTTCATTACGTAAATCGTTTAAAAATGAGGATTAATTTCGTTATAGTTTGTTGATAACTTTGCTAATAATAAAAAAATAGCCGTAAAAGGTGGAACTTATATTATTATTGTAAATTGTTCACCTAAGCATCAATTTAGTAACCACGAACCCTGACTACCACGTTTTAACGGAATCAGAAGACTGTATATTACATCATAAATTTTAAATAATATAATCAGCAAAATAATACTGTTGCTATATTACACTTCTAAGTTTATAACAACATACACTCTTATCATATTTCATCATTAACTTGCGGGACCTAGTAACCTGGACTGCCGTGAAATGCTTGGCGGCTCATGAGATTAGTGTGCAGTAACAAAGTTTTAGCATTATTGTATATTGTAAGATATCTGAAATTTTAATAGTTTTGACGGAAAATTTCTATTTATTTAAACCTCGTGAAAGTATAAATGATCTCAGTTACAATTTCTTTCCTGTTAAATTGAGATTTTACGACGGCTGAAGAAATGAAAAGAAAACACTTGATGTATAAGTTTTTCATGACAGCGCAAGGAAACAATGGAAACTTTTTGTAAACTTCTCAATAATTCCGAAAGAAATAACAATGTTAACAAGAGAAATTTTAAAGATTTTAAAAAATGAATGTGTATAATACATGATTTTATATAATTGTTAACAATAATGGTAACCATTGTTTGTGTAACATTTAATTATTATTGTTCAATTATTAAACATCAATGTCTGTTGAAAAACATAGAAACAATATTCAACAATAATAAATTGAATAGTCAAACATCTGTTCCATTTATTACATATAGATTGACATCTACGCAAAAGAGCATTTGCCTTGTTTCAAGAGGTAATCCGACGTTTCCAATGTTTCTTTTTTTGGTAAACATTTTATAACGTTTGAGTTAATAGCTGGTCACACTAAACGCAGTTTCTCTCCTTTTAAAATTTAAATAGTTTAAAAATTAAATTATTTTTATTAGCTTTAAAATGTTCCTTATTTTAACTAGTTTTCTTTTTTTCCCTACGATGAAATGAATTCATTTATCAGTAGCTCGAAGCCAGCGTTTACTCCTCATGATTGTCCACAGTTCATTATCTATCTCATACTTAACTCTTACATTTTCAGCTTTTCCCAAAACTGAAAGCCCAGCCTCAATGTAATTTTTCTTGGATGAATATGGTTCAATAAAGAAGATCTGACAAATTTAACGATCTAGGTAGTACAGGCGAGCTTTGAACACCAATGGTTTTCAAATTATAGTAAACATTCTGACTAAGATATGTGGAAAACTTTTTCAAATCGAATTTTATCGAGCAAAAAATGTTTATAATTGTTATGTTGTTCTCTTTGATACGATTTTCGGAATAAGTTCACGGAAATTTCACAAGAAATTCATGAACAAAGTTTTATTTACATGTAAAATGTAACTGTGAAATAATACATAAAACATGATTATCTCAAAGTAGCAGACATTTTACTGTTAATTTCATAATTAGTTATATCAAAGACACTTTTCAGTTACAATTACATTTATTATTAAGAAATTACCATTTCGCTTTTTTTTTTTGGAAAAGTCATTTTTGTGTAATAGCATTTTTTTTAAAAAAAAGTGAAGTAAATTATTGTAATTTATAACACCACCTTAGAGATTCTTAGTAAATAAATGAAAATAGAATCAATAGCAAAATTCAAATTCGTATACCTTTCCTGTGTTACAAAGAAAATATTCATTGGAAGCTATGTTAAAATGATCAGTGACTCATTTTTAGGGCCTCTTCTTTGAGAAAGATAGGTAAGTTAATACCTACAAGTAGTCAATTAATAGGATTTTTTAAATGTTTTAACAACAGATTTAAATATTGATAAAAAACAACAGGAAAGAAAATCTTAAGACAACTATCAAAAGTATGCTAGGAATATACCATTAACATATACGTTATATTGAGTAAATAAATCTCATTCAAGAAATGTGTTAAATCACCTTCACGGGGTACATTAAAGAAACATGTGAGTAAGAAGTTCATTTAAGAAAAAAGTCATGAATGATAATGAGGAAAAAGGGCTCAAGTGTAGTATAAGGGGGGCACTTTTTGATTTTACGATTTGTCTTCAGATTTGGCGATTTTTATCTAAATGTCATGGTGAGATATAGAGAATTCATTCTAAAATATAGTAATACAAATAATTCCTGAAATAAGTACTATGACCACTTTAGTCGTCAAAAATAGCACCGTGCCATGCCCCTATATATATAAAAGTCACAATTTGAACCGGAAAAGGATCATAGGCAATGGAGTATAAGAAAGGGGATAACTTTTGAGTCGAACATTAAGTTGAAAAAAGTTATTGAGGAGTTCACTGACGAAATAGATTATGGCGAATTGATTCACGGCGAAAAGTCTGGCGTCAAGGGGTGAATCAAGAGTTAAATTAAGAGAAACACTCTGTCATTTCCCCACAGCACGGCGGTACGCGAGAAGCCGTTAGAGGTACATGAAGAGAAAGTAGTAATGGTTAATACTCGGCTAAAAAAAGAACAAACAAATTAAAGTTTATCAAAGGCCCTTTTAGTAACATTGTCAATTTTAAAATAGAATTCCCCATAAAGAGATTGTGTCCCTTCGGTAGATTGACGGTATAAATCCCCAGAGTTCTGGGTAAACGAGAGAACATATTTTAAATTTGCCAAAATTGAAGTTGTGAGAACTACCGAAGCCTACAATATTATCTATCATGTTGCGAGAGAGGTAAAAATCACACCATTTGTGAAAGTATGATTTCAGCACGCAGCAAAGACGATATGAGATATATTCTTGGAAAGGAAAGTGCTCATAAAATGAGTTGATATCATTAGAAAATAACACGTTGTTTCAAAGAATACAGGACATGTCAGGCACTGCTGAGAGCACATTGATAAGTCCAATGAAAAGTTTTCCTACCTAATTCGATAGAAGTATGGATGTAGTACAGTGCTTCCCAAACTTTTTCAATATTGGTAACCCAATTTTCATCCAAAATTTCCATCGCCCCCATAAAATAACAATATATTAAATGCAATAATATTGTAATTTGAAACTAAAGCTATAATAAGACCTTAATTATAAACCTTACAAAATATCAAGATAAGTATTAAACTTTGTATGTATTACTTTTCAGCTATAGATATTTTAAGTAATAGGACATCATATATCTATATTGTTACGTTGATCGGGGTTAGAGGATTTTATGCAAATGAGTCTGAAAGAAGAAAAACAGTTATTTAAGAGTGATGAGTATTGTCGTACCTCCAGTTCTCGAAATAAAGGATTCAGCAGCAATATTCACAGAATAAATCTCAGAAGGTCTATACATCTTCAACAACACTCAGACACAATTAGTAGTGTCTAAAATACACGTATGTAAAAGATTATTCGCAAGCACAGCCGATCTAATCGGTATTTACGGTCAAGGCAAATTTATTAGTCGCTAGTCAAAACAATGCTCACAAATCGCTGGTTGAAACAAGACTGACTCTCGTTTCGGTGAGCATCTCTATTTATAGGTCCGGCGGAAGCTTCCAAAAAAATCTGCTTGCGTCATAGAGCGTGAAATTAGTGTATTTCTCCACAAATTTCTAGAAGAATCCAGAGGGTCCCGAACTCACCAACACGGTCAGCAATGGCAACAAATTGGTCGTCTACTTGGTCGCCAAAAATGATGCCAACTTGGCCATATCGCCAAGATTTCGCCAAATTCTCATTGAATCGCCACTATAAACGAAAGGGACGCTTTGAATAATTCAATTTTAACGTAAATTAAATATAATTTAGAGTAAGATAGAAAGGCATTAATATCCAAATACAAATTATTTTTTACACTATTTTACACAAATTTGTAATAATAATATTAATAATTATATATATATATATATATATATATATATATATATATATATATATATATATATTTGTGTGTGTGTGTGTGTGTGTGTGTGTGTGTGTGTGTGTGTGTGTGTGTGTGTGTGTGTGTGTGTGTGTTACTTTTCCTTCTGATTTTTAAATTGGAACATATTGCAATAAATATGCAGCGTGCATTTTATTTTTTATTATGCCAGAATGAAATTTGTTTTGCTTCCTTTCAGTAAATTAATTTTTTAAAATTATCTTTTAAATTTCGACTCTTCGATGAGCTCATACTCCCCGCGTAAAATTATTACGCCTACTAGGGAAGCATGCCCCACAGTTAAAGAATCTCTGATGTAGTATAATATTCTGTACTACTAATAATTGTTAAATGATTTTGAAAGACTTAACTTTCTAAAAAAAATGTAATTTGTTACCTATTGAAAAACAATACGACTATGGTACAGACGTATTCGAAACAATAAAGCAATATTTCACTGAAGAAAAGAATTTAATTGTTAAAATGCATTAAACTCGCTACAGACGGAAAAAAATGCATTCAAGCGGCTACTCAGGCTTTCGTGATGAGTGGGGCAAAAGCAACCCCCAGAAGAAACGGACTCGCCTTCATATCCATAGACATAGCTTTGCACTGAAAGCTTCCAGAGGAAGTGATTAAGTTGACAACTCTGATCACTGCTTCTGATCAAAGTGAATCTTATCAACTATTGGTTGTTGAAATAGCCATTGAAAAAGACATTAAAAGCCTTTACACAACGTTTTACTTTTGAGCAATGAAGTTAAATATTTGTCCGCAGGTAAAACCCTGACGCGGCTGTTCGAAATTAAAATGAACTACTGTAAAATCCGGCATATAACGCGCACTTTTAACACAAAAAATTAAATCGAAATTTAAGGTGCGCGTTATATACGCCGGGTATGTATCGAGAGCTTTTTAAAATAAAAATAAGATAAGTTTAGAAAAACTTAGACCCCCTACATAGATCGGAATACTGTTTATTTAAAATAAAAAACCCAATTTTAATGAATTTAAAAGTGGTTTCTAAAATTTTTTTTTCATTTTTGGAATATAAAAAAATGACTTCAAAACATAACAAAATTAACATTGGCCCCCTCTGGGGTGTGGTTATACTGAATATACCTAAAATAAAAAAAATGCAGCTTGAAAGTATAAGTGCGCATTATACGCCGGATTTTACGGTAACCCTTTTTTTAAAAAAAGAGTATCATTTTTAAGTTCTTGGTTTCAGAATCCTTGATTTTGAAAGATTTCAAGAAACATAATTGACATACTTGAGAGACACTTAAGTAATACTTGCATACTTGAATGATTTCCCCCCCATTTTAAAAAAACTCCCTTTAAAAAAAAAAAAGATAAAACTTCAAGTTGTTAAAAATTTCATGAAAAAAAAAATTTATTTTATATTTATCCTCTTTTAGGCCGAATTTTCTGAAATTTTGTTACACAATACGGTCCCAAATAACCGTTCTTTTCCCCCCCCTTCCCTCAATAATTAAATATTCATTTGTTTGTTTTAAATATAAAGTTTCGTATAATGAAAATAGTATATATCGCATTTAAATTTGATCAACATATTACTTTTTTTAAAGAAATTTTCGGAATTTGTAATGGAAGAAACAGATTAATGGGAAAGGATACCTAGAGGACTCAGTGTTGGGGTAAGCGGAAAATAACTGAACCCACGAGAGGAATACATTCCACCGAAGGTAATCTTCGTACCCAAGGCTCTAATGTTCCCGAGATACTCCTATTCTAATATTAACCAAATATAAATAATGGACAGTTCATTAATAAATGAGCTGCACATTATTTATTTTTGGTTGTTCAGTGGAGAGAAGATAAAGAAATTTTCTACTTAAATAGCATGCAGCGCCTTTTGGTAGTTACAGTTAGGTAATTCTAAGCAGAAAGTAAAAAAAAATAAACAAGCAATATAAAAAAAAATTTAAGTCAATTCCTACTTAGATCAACAAAGAAAATTTTATTTTAGCTATTTTTTATTAAATAGTTACAATTAATATAAATATGTGTACATATGGCAGAATAACAACATGAAGTGGTAAGTAATTTTTATTAATTATTATTAAATCATCGCATTGTCATCCAAAACAATCGTGTATATAAAATTTCAGCTCAACTGAATTTTTAAAAAACGGGAAAAAACATTTTCAAGTTTTGACATAAAGTCGCCAAAGGGTCGCAAGTCGCCGAAAATGATCCAACTAGCTGTATTTGTAATTTTTTAAATTGGTTTTAATCAATTAATTTTATTAATTATAATTAAATTATTGTGTTATTATCCAAAAAATCCTGTATATAAAAATTTCAGCTCAGTTGGAGCGCTTTAAAATGTATTTTTTTGAACGATTGCAAATTCCAACCCAAGATAAATAAATAAATAAATAAAGTGTGAGCTAATAGTAGGAACTGAAAAAAGGTCGGGAGCTATAAGCATCTATAAGGATTCTTACAAATCTAAATCATTAAAGTTATGACATGATTGATATTTTAAAAATTGAAGTTTTTAATTATTACTGGATAGCTTGTCACCAATTTTAACTGGATATGAGAAAGCAGGAAACATATCATTCCAGGTAAAATTTAAAAAACAACCTTATGTTTGATATTAAATTGTTGAAATTTATTTTAGTGTTAAAAGGTTTGTATCTACTCTTTTACAAAATAACGAAGTCTGACTCTAGACTGGCTGAGTAAATAGGAAACAGAGAATCTACACTTCAAGGATAATATATTTATCAGAAGAGAAAACTCACTTCTTTTTATTTAAAGATTACTCTCTCAGAAGCTGAAAATGCGGTCAATTCGAGAACATTGAATTGACTTTTTCTCCTCAATCAAAGAATCACTTGGGACCGGTTTCAAAGATTGCATAACGAATGATTCTCCTGAAGCGTCTATTTAGAACCTGCAAAGTGCTAGCTTTTAATCAAACCTCAGGAGGAAGGGAATATCTAATAAAAGTCGCCAAATCTGTAACTTTTTATCTTGTTCCTACTTGCAACAAAGAATTCTTTTTATTCTGTTTTTCTTAACCTATTTCAAATTGAGTTGAGGAATTTTAATAAGTAAATGTGCGCAGCTATTTCAAGATTAAATGTAACTATAGAATAGTGTTACGAATTTTTTAAAATTAGTGTAAAAAATTTTGTATTTGAGTGTTTAATGCATTTATATTCTCTATGTTATGTTTTATTTCACATGTTAAAAATTGTACCATTCACAAGCAATGCTCCCCCTTCCCTTTATAATGGCGATTCAATGAGAACTTGGCGAAATTTTTTGGCGAAGAGCAGTTTTTCCCAAAGGGGGGCCCCCCGGGGGGGGCGGGGGCATACCCAAAAATTTAAAAAGTTTTTTTTAAAAAAAAACCCAAAGAAAGAAAAAAACAAAATACTTTCCCATAAAAAAAAAAATACATAAAAAACACTGATAAAATTTTAAATTTTTTATCATCTTTTTGGTTTTTCCGTCATCAAATGCCTATTTTTTTTGACCCCAAAAACCCAAAATTTAAAAAAAACATTTTGTTTAATTTGCTGTAATTCCTCGATGAAAATTTTTACTACGTTTTTTTTTTAAAGCAACATATTACTCGTTAAAAAAAAAGACGAAACCCAGACCCTGAAAAAAATTCTAAGAAAAAAAAACCCCATCGCTGTAATTATTGAAATACTGTACATTGGTTGTGGAAAAAAAAAAGGAAGAATTTTCCTTTTAAAGCCAGACAGCATAATACATTTGCTGATCTAAAATTTGTTTAAACCCTTTCCCAACTTACTGGTATGATTTGTTCTACATTAGTTCCGTCCCATCTTTTATGTTTTTTTTTTTTTCCCTTGGGAAATTGTGTAAATAATAAAGATTTTTATGATTTTTGGGAAAAAGGATTGATTGATTTAAAGGGATTTTTTTGGCCAAGATTTATTCTTATCTGTTTTCCCTCAAATATAAAAAGGAGGTGAAAAACGTCATAATTCTCTTTCGAACATCCGTATTTTTATTTTGAATAAATTTTAACCCGGGAGCGGTGGCACGGGGCATCTGTGATCTCTATTGAAAGGAAAGGAAAAACTGATCAAGTAAAGGAATAACCTGCTAAAAGAATGCATATTTATTCATTGATTGAAAAAACGCGGTGAACATAAAGGAAAATTTTCAAATGTTTCCCTAAAGAACTACATCAACTAAAAATATGAACCCAAAAAGGTGTCCCAAAAGGGTTCATTTTGGGCCTTGTCAAAAAGAAAAAAAGAAAAAAAAAAATTCAACTTGTTATTTGTTGATCAAAAAAGGGTGTCACAAAGTTCGACCCAATACCAAAAAGGCCCCGCCGTGTGGGGGAGAGGCTTTAAAAAATCTGTCGGGGCTCAAACGTCCTTTTTGTTGGGGGGTGGGTAGTTAAAAGAGTATCTCAAGTATCGTCCTCGTCATTTGCCCGGGTTTTCCATTACAAAGGTCCGTCTAAAAAACCCCCTCGTGTAGCTGAAATTACGACGTTAATATTCACTCACTCGATCATGAAAGCTCATAAAAACTACAAAAACCCCGAAAAAAAAATATGACAGTTTTGCCAGCAAATAACAATCCTGTAATATTAGTAAAAATTCCTCTGGTTTGTGGTCCTTTTTTAAAAGGTTTTCCCCATTTTTTGAATCTTTTTGGTTCAGTTTTATTGGTTTTTTCTAAAAATTATAAAAAAAATTAAAAAAGCCCTTTAAAAACCGGAAATAAAACTTTCTTAGTTTTATTCATAAAATTCCATTTTTTATCGTGTACTGGAAAAAAAATTTATCAACAAATGATTGGGGTGATTAAGTCCCCCATTTACCATTAGGGGTTTATTCGTGCGCGCCTGCCCCCGGGGTTTAAAAAACATTTTGAAATCTTCTCGCTTTAAATATTAAAAAATAAAAACAATTATTCTTTATCGGGAAATTTTTTATTCTTTTTCCCTTATTTAACATTTAATTTAAATGCTAATTCTGTGGGGGGTTTAAAATTTAAGTTCTTTTAAACAGTTATTTTTTTAAAATTTTAGCATTTATCTAAAAAATCATCTTACATTTTTTTATACAATGTCGACCCGTTTTACTCTCCTTACAGTTCAGCTATTATATCAAGAATAATGTTTTATTTTTTTAACAAAATGAACTCGTGCGAAGAGCCGGTACTTCACCCAGTATACGTTTAATGTATCAGTACTGAAGACGGTATTTTTTTAAATAATTTTTTTAAAACGGAAATTTAAAAACAAATTTAATAATTGTTGGGGATTATGGGCTTTTTCTTGTGAGAAAAAATTTTCCAAAAGGAAGGGGTTTAAAATCAGGGGAAGCCCTGAGTTATTTTTTTATATTTAGCTGGGGAATCTTTTTATTTTGTCTTCAAAAACAGCCACCGCAAAAAAATCCCCGGGTTTTAAAAAAGGTAGGGGGGTTGGAAAAAAGGTAATATTATACCCAAAGGGGGGTTTTTTTTAGTGCAGAAAAATTTATCATTCACCCCCTTCCCAAAACTTAAAGAGCGATTTATTACAAAATTTTCCTTTTAATTTTTCACTGGGTGTAAAACTATGGGGTTTCTTCTTCCCGGGAAATTGAAGGGCCCCCGGGGTTTTTGATATAGATCCCTTTAAACCACTCTAAAATTGTTTCCAAAATTTGTTCATCAAGAAAATACTTTTTTAAAAATTCCTTTTTCCAACATGGCTAAATGATTTTACATGGTTTTAAAAGCAACTTTTACATGTTGTTCTTTTTTGATTTGAAGTTTTAACACATAACGAGCTGGTTTTTTTCCCCCTCATTTTTTCAGTAGTGGGGAAATCCCAAAATTTTAAAAAATTCTTTAGAATTTTCCTTTATTTAATTTTCAAAATGCCCCGTCTGTGTACCTGTTGATCCTTTTTTTTTATCGTCAATGTTCGCTTTGACTTAAAAAAAGTATTTTTTATTTTGTTCTATTCCCACTGCCGTAAATACTTAATTACCGTGAATTACAATTAACGTTTCAAATTAAAAAAAAGTACATTCAAGCTTAGATTCGGTAGCTATAAAGGGACCGAGTCGACCAAAACTGACTTGAAATTGGGACGAGGAAAAGCATTTTTACATGTTTTTTGGGGAAAAGGTCCAAAAAAAGGGTTTCCCGAAACCCCCGCAAACGTACCCCCTAAATGCCAGATGTGATGCATATGATAAAAAGAAAAAAAAATAGAAAAGACTATTTTTCTAATGACATTTTTTACTTTTTGAAATGGATGCTGAAGGAAAAAAAAATCTTTAAAATATAAAATTTTTGGGTCTGTTCCAATTTAAAAAAATTTGAGAAAAAAAAATAACATAATAATAAGCAAGTAATATGTATTTTAAGTATATATATAAATTTTTTTTTAAAATATATATTACTTAAAAAGTTTAAAAATACAAAAAATTTTAAAACCTTTTCGGGATATAAAATTTATATCGCATTGTAACTTTAGCGTCAAAGTTCATTTTATTGCAGTAAATACATTATTGTTGGTCAGGGGGTGGGGGCGCGACAAAATTATGATTGAAAATTTTTGCCAGTATTGAAAGTTTGGGAAAAACCCGCGGTAAAAGCCGGGTTATCATTTTGGGGCAAGTTAAAGGGCCATTTTGGCCTTTGGCGACCATTTTTTGGGGGTTCGGGGAACCCCTGGAACCAAAAGTAGTGGATCCTCCACCAATGTCAAGAAACGGCTATATTTCTGGAAGTTTCTGTCGCGCCTATAAATAAGGGTGGGTCGCCCGGGGGGGGGGTCTGGTTAAACCAGCGAGCAGTGAAGATTGTTTTTAATAGGCGATTAACTTGGCTTGGGTTTGAATAATCTTTACTTACGTGCCTTTTAAACCCCTTATTGTGTTTGGTTGCTGTTAAGGGGAAGACCTTTTGGGTATTTTACTCTGTCAATTTGCTGCTTTAATCCTGTATTTAAAGGATTGGGTTTTTGATAATAAATTCGCATCGCCCCTAAAAAAACTGTTTATTTTCTTTGTGATTGTTTTTTTCATAAAAAACCACAACCCTCGGTCTACGGGAACAATATTTGTATAAGAGATTTTTTTGGTCTTTAAACTATCAAATGTTTTGTGTCAACACTGATTCTTATTCGTAATTCATGAAAGAAACATGTTGTATTTATACGATTTGAAAAGCAGAATTCCGTAGTTAACAAGTGTATTTGATTAAACATAATATTTCTAGAAATTTTAAATCTAAGTTACTACTATAACAGAGGGAAAAGACTACTTTCACAAGTAGCACATTACATTGATCCACGTTAAATGTTTAAGCGACAGTTTACCTAATCCTCTGCCTTATACCATGATCTTTCGAGCGGATCGCGACGATATGGGGCAAAAAATATTATTAAAAGGAGCTTAAATATGCGAAAAAGATGATTCAAAATTTATTTCAAATTTAATACTGCCACAAAAGGGCTGAATTATCAAAAAAAAAAAGTAAAAAGATTTAGTCTAGTGGTTAGATGATTTTAGACTAAACAGAATTATTTTTCTACCATGTAAATAATCAAACACTATTATTATTGATAAATGAATACTAAATTGTGAATAGTAGAATGTACATTGCAATGCTGTAGGGCCTGGTTTCAAATCCTGGAGAAGGCTTGGATGCTTGCAAATGTGTAGCGCATTTGCGGCAAGGTGGTACTCTATATAGTTGTCGAGCCAATCGTGAGGTTGATGGAAGGGAAGAGAGGTAGGAGACCTGACCACCTCCAGGATGTTTTCCCCCAAATTAGGTGGGACCCACAAAACGTACTATCACCTGTGTGGTGCTCCAAGGTACGGCTACCGACAGGCATACATCTGCCCGGGGTATTAACCTTTTTCTGCCAGCCCACAACAAGGGATTTGGGGGGGGGAGAAATGTTTTTTCCAGGATAACATGAAAATTTAAAACTTGAAAATTATAAAAAATTTTCAAACCCAAATTTTGTTTTTTTAATCATTTTTTATATATTTTTATTTTTGTCTTTAATTTTTTCAAAATTTGAAACATTTAAGAACACCCCCCCCCCCAAAAACTTTTCCCCTGGGTTCCCAATATAACAAATTTCATGGGGTGCTTTTTTACCCCTTTGAATTCACTGACAAAGTTTTTTGGGGGAATTATCCGGTCTATTTATCGCTTCAAAAGGTTTTTGGGGAAAAAGTTTTAACGATTCCTGTTTATTTATTTTTAAATACAATACTTTCGTGACAGACAAACAATCCCTTCCTTACTTTTCTTAACAAAATAGTTTTTCCCCGAACGTCTTGAAAAACATATTTTTTCTTTTTTTTTCCTTTTAAGATAAGAAAAGGTTCAACTCATAAAAGGCCTACCTTTTGCCTTTTTTTATTAACGAATAAAAAAATTTAAAAATTACCCCTCCACCCAAAAGTTGATATATTTTTATTTTTAACAAAAATTTCCCACAAATTTTCATAAATAATTGAATTTCGAGAACGGACCGGGGCCCTTAAAAAAGGGCTGGCGGCGGTTGAGTATTTTGTAGTTGCCGATAATTTGTGGGGCCCCGATCTGACAATGTCCGGGGGCATTAGTAAAAAAAAACAATTGCAACATTTCATAACCTCGGCTGTATTCTCACCGTTTAACAGTCCACACACACAATTCGTATTTTTCCGTCTTCTACTTTATCCTCCATCCATTTCACTGTGTTAAAAAATTTTTTCTAAAGAAGTGTTAAATGTAACCTAATAGTTTTTCTTGTATATGTTTAGTAGATGTCCTCTTATTGCAATAAATGTTAAAAAGTACTAAAATGTCTGTTTCTCTTTAAATAAAATTTGACTTTTTTTTCCCTAAAAAAACTCAAAAACCCTTAAAATTATACTTTTGGGGGTACTTAAAAAAAAATTGATTTTATTTTTATATTTTTTATATACCACAAGAACATCTTTTTTCCTATAATAAGTTCTTTTTAAAACTTTTCGCCCCCCCCAAAATCATTACAGTAGGTGGATACAAAATATATAATTACAATGAATGACAAATGTAGTATTCTTAAATGATGCAGCCATATCCAAACAAATGCGAAAAAAGCATTGTCTTCACAACTACTTCCTTTCTAAAGACTATAAATAGAGCTTTTGCAAAAAAAAAGGGGGTTTAGAGTTCGTATTCTTTCAATTTAAAAACCCGGGTGAATTTATCATGTTTATATCTTTTTAAACGTTTTTCGACTGTCAAAAACTTTTATATCATATTACGT
>BMAV01021360.1:0-34381 GCA_019973955.1 Trichonephila inaurata madagascariensis | reverse complement strand
AAATAATTCCCATCAAACTTGGAAATTAATAATTATATTCCTGTAGAACCATGAAATTCAGGTTCAGGCACATAAAAAACTGCTCAATTTTGCCTCCGCAGACTATTATTACTGTTTTGTCAAACGGAAACCTATTACCATAAAACTTTCTCTTTCTGGACACTTTTGATCTGTTTTGTTTTTTTAAATAAATCACGCAAATAAAACGTTAAAATTAAATAAAAAGGGAATGAATAAACTGTAAAAATATCAAAAAGTAATAATTAAGAAGAACGCTTTAGAATGAACAATGTAAACAAACTATAAACGATAATATTATTCCCACTCAGAAAAAACAAGTTGGGTTTAAAAAAAAACGTTCCAGATTAAAAAAATTAAAAAAAATAAAGAATACGTTGATTATATTAACAAAAATATTAAATATTAATATTGATTAAAAGTTACAAAAAAGACGTTCAAACTATTTGTTTACATTTTTATGTCTCTTTAAACCCCCTTTTCCCGGTTTTAAAAATTCCTTTTTCCGGTTTACTAAAAAAGCAAACTTCAAATATCGTAGGAACTAAAATAAAGTTTTTTTGGAATCTTAAGCGTATGGGTATAATATTAAAACAAAAAAAAATTTCAAAAATTTTCTCCCAAAACCGGGATTTTGGGTAGTCACATCCCTTTAAAAAATAATTAGAAAAAAAAAAAAAGCATTAAAAACCCTTTTTCCCATCAAAAGTTTTTCAAACTGTCTTTCAGCTGAAAATCACAATAGATTTAACAAAGAAAAAAACATTTGGCACTTTTTGTACTAAGGTTAGGATTAAATTACCGTTTTTTTTTTTTTTTCCTTCCTGCCTTTGAGGAAAAAATTAAGATATGGCCAACATAACAAAATAATTTTGTCTTTGCAAAAGCTTTTTGCCGGGTGAACATTGAACCCGATAAGAATTCGTAGTCGAAGTTCGAAGTTTTTTAGCAAATTAGCCAAAAGAAAGGAGTTTGGAGTGAAGAATGGAAAATTATTGTCGAAAAAAAAACCTTTGAAATCGGGTATAGTTCTCAAATTCGTTTAAATAAATCTCAGGGCCTTTTACCTTCCCCCTCAATAAAACTATCATTTCAAAATACAAACGTTGAAGATTATTCACAAGCAATCGCTCGTGCTACACATCATCCCAAAAGACAACTAATCGCTGGTCTACTCTTTAAAGGTAAAACAAGACTAATTAAGTTTCGGGGTGATTCCCCATTTTGCCTCAAAGGGTGTTTCGAGAAAAAAACCCCCGGCGTCATAGATCGTGGCATTAGTAGATTTTATTAAAATAGCCGAAATGGTTGCGAAGCCCCCATCATCGCCAAGTCACCAACATGTTCTCCAAAATGATACCAACGGTGTTTCCCAAGTTTTCTAAATCTCTGTTGAATTGTTATAATGTAAAAAAGGGTTTCTTGTGAATAAAACGATTTTAAAACAAAATAAAGACAACATAAATAAAAAACGTATTACAATTCAGATATGAACATTTTCCTATTTTAAAGTTCATTACACAAAATTTGTAACAAATTGATGAAAGTAGTAATATATCCTTTTTCGTACCAAAGCCAGCTAGCTGAAAAAGAAAAAAAGGAAGTTAATTTTTTTTGTAAATAATTTTACGCAAAAAAAAAAAAGTAGATTTTTATAATTTTTTTCTTTTTTAGAGTTATGCTTTACCATTCTTAAATGACTAGCATCAGTAAAAAAAAAATACCGGGTGAAAAAAATTCTAAAATACTTATATATAGTAAACACATTCCCTCGATTTATATATAATACATTTTATTCCTTTTAAAAAGAGTTTCTATATAGTTGATTAGTATTTTTACGCAGTTGTGCAGATACATTTACTTAAAGTAATTTTATTTCAGTTAAAGTTTTCTTTTGTAGAAAGCTTTTAAATGAAACATGGTTTTTATACGAAGAGGTATTAATTTTTGGTTCGATTAATAAAAGTAATAATGTGTTTCTATGGGGAAAAACAAATTACAGTGATGTTTCATGAATTTAAGGAAAAATGTTTCTTGATCTCCCTTTTTCTCTGTATTTTTATTTTCAATCTTACGTCAGAAAGATTGAAAAAAAATAGGAATTTCGTATGTTTGACTTCTGTATAAATGTTTATTTCCAGTGTTGAGATTGGGAGAAAGAAACAAGAAAAATTCTGGGCAAATATTTTCTTGTAAAAAATCTTGTGTGTTCAAATATTTTTCGTGTAACATGCTTCTATATTACGCGATAAATTTGAATACTCTGTTGATATAAATATCAATGCACAAAGTATAAACATGCTTTAAAATTTAATTATATCATATTGTTCAAAAAGAATGCTGTTATTGATTTATGTTTATTCTATATATAAATAAGAGAAAAGCGAGACCTCACTACCATGAATGCTCGGGAAGTATAAATTTGGAAATTAGAAGGAAGAGGAGAATTTTGTTAACGTGGCACTATAGCAAATATTTAGGCTATTGGCGACGGACATCTAATTTAATTTCGGCCAAGTGACAAGTGATGACGTCTGAACTGAAGCACTACCTGTCATAAATACCACAGGTAGCCACGAAAGCCTAGTGATCAAGGTAACGGACGTGGCTGGTGTGTCATGGTTTTGAGCCCAGTACCACAGAAGACCAGCCGTGTAGGGGATCACACAATGCACGTTAAATCTGTCGAGAAAGCTCGCAAGTTCTCCCGTTGGTGTAGTGTGGTAGTTACGAGAAGGAGTGCCAGCTCACGTGTCACCTCGTCACTCTTTGACCATGGAAGTTCACCAGAGATCCGGGTTCCAAAAGCCCTCGTGTAGCTGAACAGTGCAACGTTAATATTCACTCATTCATTCACTCATAAATACCACACTTCACCACCGGGAGGATATGGAGCCTCAACAAATTAATCGTGCATCGGCCCCCTCTAAGTGACGGGACTAGAACTCCTGACACGCCGGCCTTCAGTTCGTGACTATAACTACTAGATGACCACGGCCACCCGGAATGTTGGAAGTCATGCTTCTTTTGTTGAGTAGAGATCCACTAAGAACGAATTTTATGTAAAACGAATTTAAATTTGGCATTTTAGAGGATTCAAGGGCGCAAAGGTAAACAAAAATCTGACTATTAAAACAAAGTCGAAATTTGACAACCTTGTTTTAGATGTCCACAGAGTCGCCCATCTGGTATAGTGGATCGCGATGCTTCTCGACTCTGTGCCGTAGGGCCTTGGTTTGAATCACGGAGAAGGCATACATGTTTGTTAACGTATAGTGCCTCCGCGGCAGGGGGGGGGATACTCTAAATAGCCTCGAGCCGCAAAGTCCTCTCGTGAGGTTGGTGGAAGGGGAAGATAAATGGGAGACCAATGACTTGTTTCCTGGGTGTTTTTCCTCAAAATTACACGGAAATGAGCCAAATCGTATTGTCACCTGGCATGGTGCCTCAAACCCACGAATAATGACAGGCGTACACCCAGCCCGTTGCCATGATGAATTTCGTGGGCTCTCGATCTGATCACAATATACAGATGGCATTAGCAGTACAACAGATGCCCACAGAGAACAAGTTTTGCGGAAATTTTTTCACATAGGTGTTTGCATGGGCATTTGAAAAAAAAAATGTTTTATTGATTTAATGGACATAGCCTTGAAATTCGCCAAGTATGTCTGTTTTGTTAAGTAGAGATCCTCGAAGAAGTAATTTGGTGGAAATCATCTGTAAGGAAAGAATGCGTGGGTGGAAGAGATAAGTTACGAGTACTTTTCGGAAACTCATGTCCTGCCCTTTTTAAATTAAGAGGCGGGATCTATAAGAATACCTTGCAGTATAATCGAAAGCTCAATGCTAGGACTTAAGGGACTCCTACCTTCGGACCCAATTTTTTTATAAAAACAAACTTTTGAAACAAATTGAGTGTATTTAGTAAGAAAAAAAATGTAAATACATAAAAATTTTTAAATAAATATTGTACTTTTAGAAAAATTGGTTGTTTTACCAAATTTTTAATAAAACGGTACTGTTCACACTGCATAAAAATTTCTAATACAATTATCATAATTTTCTTCATACACAACATACATATTATGGTGCTCTTTAAAATGAACCAAAATGTAAGAGAAATATTAAAATATATAATATGTTAATACCTGTAAAAAAAAATTACATACAATTACATATTGGTAAATATTTAGTATGAAAAATTTTGGATATTCTTTTTAAGTTTTTTCTGGTGTTCCTACCCAAATGAGAAAAATATTTAACCTACAGCAAACTCATAGTCCTGACTTTGTGAAAAATAGTATAATAAACATTCCCACAAAATTTCAAAGCGTTATCTGGTTTGGTTCTTAAGATATCATGTATCTGGTTAAGAATTTTTTGAAAAACATAATTTTGGAGAAAACTCATTTAAAGTTTTGGTTTACTACCCTTTGCATATAGAGTGTTGTTTTTAAATCACTTTAACTTTTATTTCTATTTCGCGTAAAGGAAAAAAGAAACAGTGTTTTTGGTAAGAAAGCTGTTTCAAAACTATAAGATTTTGAAATAAAAAATGCTTATGCAGACGAAAACGCATTATTTTTAGTAGTGTAGAATCTTAAAAAGAGTAAGCAGTCACACAGTATCATGATACATCGAACGTAGCGGGTAGCTAATGGCTAATTATTTATATTTGTGATTGTACTAGATGAATCAAAAGTCCGTTAAGATTTGAAATTTAGAAATTTGATTTTAAGACAATTGGTTTTCATATAATGGCCCCAAAAAAAGACACACAGTTAACCAGGAAATACCTAAAAGTTTCAACTCCTTTAAAATTTTCTCATTTAAAAAAAATATACTCTACAATGCAACAAGACATGTGTGTTTCGCAGTTTCAACTTCCTGACAACAAGAACATATATCACTACCACACACAATTAAATTAAACCTACTCAAATAGCTCTTAAAAATTTTCATGTAATGTGATAATCTGGAACAACTTAAAATCAGTAAAAAATTTCTTACATTATAGCTGTTGATAAACGGCCTGAAAAATTTTTTAGTCCACAAAGTTTTAGGTAGACAAGGCCAAGAATTCAGTGTTTCAGTTTTCAAGAATTCAGTTTGTCCCAGTGGGAAAATGAAGCAGACATCAGAAGGTTAGCAGGTTGCCTATTTGGCCAACTGGTCTAATTTATCTTTACCGAGATTTCCACTATAAGGAAGTTTCATTAAAAGCAAAAAAAAAGTGTACAAAAATTGCCAATAGGTGGCGCTTTATATAGCAAACGCAATTACTAACATAACCAATTGCCTTTTAGCAATAAATGATGTTCTTTTTAACAAATGTTCAGCATGTCGACCGTCATTTATCAAGAAACTGACAGTTGAGAACAGCACTGTACAACATATCCACACGTATAATGAGTAGAGGCCATCGGATGTCTTAGAATCTCTAATGAAGTCGAATGTTTGCGGTAGATTTACGACTTCGGTAGCCCCACAGTCAATAATTACAAGGATTAAGGTCTACCCGGAGGCCAGGCATAGAAAGGGGCTTACACGTGATCCCCAACAAACGATGTATGCAAGAAATTTTTCTTAGATTCTCCATTCTGATAGAACAGCTTGAATAACAATGCCTTTTCTGGAAAAATTAACATGCCATAATTGCATAACTGTTTCCTCTCGTACGCTTGATGCCATTGGACCATGGATTGTTGAGCGACCCTCAGTCCCATATAGAACGAGTTTTAAGGAACCTGATATCAGAGGAAACCTGGGGGGAGAAATTGATGAAAAAGGAGCAATCTGGTTTTGGCAATAGGAAGGTAAAGTGGTGACGCAAGAGTCCGGTAGATCGTCTTCATTTTCTTGAAAAGTACCAAATTATATTACGAGTACATGTTTGTATGCAAGCATGCATTTAGGAAGACTACTTGTACTCATTGTTAAATTTAGTTAGATTTTTGCATACTTAAAAGAAATAACAGATTTATCTTTAATATTTTTTAACTATTCAGAGTTCACCCCTTATTTTTTACCCTACACTTTTTATAAAATCTGTTTTAAATCTTTAATTAGAATTTCGTAGACTTCGATTAAATGTTTCCTATGCACATTCACAGTGTAATAGAACACTTGAAATTAAATTTTGATTACATTTCTAAGCCATTGTAATACTTATGCTTTGTCTATAGGATATTCTCAGATGTCTTTTAAAGAATGAAATGCAGTATGTATTGAAATATATGTCGCTCTTTAAAAGTAAAATATCTGCAAAGGATTGGAAAAGGTCTTCTTTATAAATTCCTGTTAAGCAACATCTAGTCTTTCGTAGGTCCTAAAATATTTTCATATAATAAAGGTGATTGTTTCTATATTATTCAAACATATTTAAAGTTTAAAGTTAAACGCTATTTTGATACGTCTATAAATTCTTAAAACTTGGCATAATATTAATCAAATTTAAAAAGATATCAAATGATTGTACAGTAGAAGAAGCAAACACCAAAAATAGAGTCAAATTTGTGCTTTTAGATCAAAAAATTTAAGCGTTTGTTAGAACTATTATTTGAAAAATGTTTATGCTTTTATAATTGGGAACGAGTGTTTCACTATGCAAATGATAATAAATCATGAATGTTAAAGAAAAAGGAAATTGTTTTCAACAAATACGATTAAGAGAAAAGTGTTTGAGGAAATCTTACTAACTTGTTTAAATTTCTGCATTAAGAAATTATTTTTTTTCTTTTTTTTTTGCGCAAAAGCATAAAGGTATGAATGAAAAATTATTTTTGTTCTTCTCTGAGAAAACAGAACATAAACAAAATAATGCAGAAACAAATATTTGAACAGCGAAACAAAGCAAACACTTTCTGAAAGTGACCTAAAAATGAATATTGCTCTATTTATGCAAATTAAAAAGTAAACTCTTATTTTTTAATTTGGGAAAACTAATTAAAATATTAATTATTTTAAGGTAAAAGTTTATCCTAATTCGTGACAAAGTAATTTTTTAACTGAAAAATTTAATATCTAATGAATTACTTAGCTACAGTAAATTGTTTTAATAGAGAAGAGAGTATATATATAGAGACAGTATATATATATATATATATATATATATATAGTCTTATTCTTACAAACAAGAGATAACATCCAACAATCACATTCGAAAACATATAGACAGTAGGAAAAATCACACAATGAAGGACATATAAGCAAACTGAGATTAAAAATTATAAAATGGATGTGCTGCAGAATTATAAACATGCCGGACTTAGGACAGCTAATATATAAAATAATTTGTATGAAAGGGGTTTTGAAACATATGTTTCTTAGCCAGCCAACCTTCCCTCTTTAAGTAAAAATACTGAGCAAAAACCTATTGAAAGTAATGCATAGGAATATATAAATCAATTACAAGACAGAGGTAACTTACCTAAAAATTGCACTTAAAAATGCAGAGCCCGCGCTAAATATGAGTGCAATAAATATGTTATTGTCAGGTTCCTAACCCTAATGCAGATTTCAATTATGTGAATGATTGAAATGTAGCACTTAACAAATTTATAAATAGAATGGTGATGAAAATTAGTAAGAGTTACAAATTATAGCATAACTTTAGTAACACCTAGAGTAAATATGAATGAAATAATAAGTAATTTTATCTTATAATATTAGAATACGGAGATAACTATAACTATGAAATATTTAAGTTTATAATAATAAACTATTATCAATCTCAAAAATTTTAATCCTTACTATTTTGAATAGATTTATTCATATAACAATTAAAAATTATTAATGGGGTATTTCTGATTTGGGTTAGCTTATTTAGTAAAAATGTTTATAGTTTTTATTATTTCGATTTTTCTCACACCATAAATTTAAGTTAATTCTTGTATATAATTAAACAATATTTCTGAATATAGAAATATGTACATTTATTCCCTCCTCTAATGAGGAACTTTCACAAATATTGAAATTAAAATCTTTACCATATAAATATTAGAAAACCATTACATTGCGTTTCTTAAATTTCCATATGTAGGTTGTCGGGGAAGAAAATTTGTTTATTGTTGTTACAATTTGTTTGTAATAAATTAAGATATTGTGGATAAAAAATTAAATATTAGTATAAAATTAATTTTGTTTTGGTGAAAAAATGATTATGTCATCAAATAACGATAAATATAATACAACTATTAATGTAACTACTAAAAATAGTCGTAAGTATAAATTCGACAAGACAGTTGTCGTAGGCCACCCCTCAGGCAAACCTTAATCTGCAGATAATAGTTACCTTTATGATATATATAGTTCTCTTGGGTACAAAACTCAAGTAGTGAACCAAATCTATCATAATAACATTATTAAAAAGTTATCTTTATGTAATTTTTCTTAAGAGTAAGTTAATCAAATCATCACATATAGAGTTAAAAGATCTTCAAAATCTAAAACTATAGACTGAATAAATCTTTTTATCTTTCATTTTGTGCACAAGTGATTTACTATTTTTAGTTAGAATGGCTGTGGATTTAAGATTATTTATTGTATCATGTAATATTTCATGGAGAATTTTAGCATGTTTTGTTGATATATGTATTAACCATTTGTAACTGTCTAAATTTGACTGCATTTAAGTGAAATTTTGGGAGTAAATATTTGTGGAGATTTAAAATTATTATTAATTTGAAATCTTAATTTTTATGAAAAGACATATATATATATATATATTGGCTGGGAGGGAAAGTCTTGGGTCGTATTTTTAAATAGGCAGGATTTTTTTATTGTAAATAAAAACATCTGGCTAGTGAGTCATTCGATTTTTTTTGTTTTTTAGATGCTGCATAACAAAAAAGAGTCATTTTTACCGTTCATCATATTTACTTGTAATATTTAAAGTGAAAACGTAAGTCAGTAGATAAAGTATCTATGACACTGTATTTTTTTAAAGAATTCCAAAAAGGAAATGCTAAACACACATCGGTTGCATGTAAAAAATTTATGTGTGCGGTGTTTGGAAAAGATATTCTAAAATGTTCGTAATTCTCTCAAAGATGGTTTATGAAGTGTAAATTTCGTCCGGGGAACTGAGCTTCCAAGAAAGTAATCGATCTACGACCATCCAAGATTGATAATGATGTGTGTGTTTTGCATCCATGCTGGAAAGTAATCCTCATTTAACAAGTCAAGAAATTGCGGTGGAAAGAGTTTGGTGCATTCATCATACAAACTGTTTAAAATCACATTAAATCTCTTGGCTTGTGCTAAAGCGAAGCGTTTGGGTTCCATGAATTAACGAAAAGAATTTGAGTTCGATCGTGTAAGAATGTGTTCATCACATCTGATTAGGACACAATTGGTTTCGTTTTTTGGACAAGCTGATTACTGAGATGAAAAGTGATTCTTACGAGAATATTAAGAGAAAAAATCTTACTACAAACCAGGAACATCATCTTGCAACAGAAGGTAAAACCAAGAATCCATCAACGAAAAGAACTGCTTTGTTTAGGCAGGGAGGAAGCGTCCAGTGTACCAATACGAGTTACTGAAACAGGAAACCATCAACGCGGATCTCTACCGCAATCAACTGGATAAAAATGAATGGTGCCATCAAAGAAAAAGGCCAGCATTAGCCTCCAGGTGTATGAAATGTAGCGTTTCCACCACGATAACGCTCGACCACATACTGCAATGGTATTTCACAACAAAAAACTGAATACGTTAGATGGGAAGTCCTTGGTCATCCACCGTAGTCTTACCTGACATGCACCGCTCTTATTATTACCAAGACCAGACTTTAAAATTATCTTAAATGGGAAAAAGTGTTTCTTTGAAAGTGTTTCTAAGGCAGTTGCTAACTATTTTAACTCCAAGGACGAGAACTTCTACAAAATAGAAATTTTATATGTTACCTGAAAAGATGGCAACAAGTTGTAACAAATAATGGGCATATATATAATTGATTAATATTAAACACATATTTTTATAAATGCATTCAAATGTTTTTAAAATACTTATCAGAACTTTCCTTCAAAACCCGATATATATATATATATATTCAAAAATTTACTTGACAGTTACAATTACATTTTTATTCCGATACAATTATTACAAGAAGAGACAGCTCATTAGATGGGAAATGTAATGAGTATTATTGAAGAGCTTAGAATTAATGAACAAATCTCTAAAAAATATACTTGTAATAATTGCATAAAATGATTGAGATTCCTCCTCACTTGCTAACTCCTTACTAAATGTACTTGCAAAAAGTTAATTAACTTTCCAGATTTTCTTTGAGGCCTCTATACACACACACAAAGAGTGTTTATTACGCTGCCTCAAATATTTTTCCACGTCTCCATTACTGCTTTGAAATAATTAAAGTATTAAATTACTTATTTTCATTACGATGAAAAGAGGGAAAAAAATCTCATTTTTTTGGACAATATGCTTTTTTTCTGCGTGTTTGTTGGATACAATTACGGAGAAAAAAATGTTATAATAAAAAATTCTAAAAAATTTAATTTTTCGTCTGAGGAAAAAAAATTTAAACTTGTATTTAGGTTATTCTATTTTGCATTAAAGGATTAGCATAAAACACTTGAGTAGAAAGATGACTTCTTTTTTGCGTATAAAATCTTCCCTTTTGCAAAAAAAAGAAAAAGAAATTGGAAATGGAAATGGTAACATCTTTATTATTAAAATTTCTTGGTATCTCATTAAATACTATTATAAGAGTAGCACTGTTACAAAGTACAGTAGAATTGGGGTAACCACGAAGAAAATTAAACTGATGGAAACTAATTTTCCAAACAGATTTCTTCAGAAGACATTTTAGGAAAAAAATAGTGAGAAATAAAAGCGGGAATTTATAAAGAAAAAAAAGATTACTATATTTTTCTATAGAAAGATTACTACAAATTCTTAGTAACCAACACTTTGAACCATTAGTTTACCTTAAAGTTTGTTTCCCATCTTACTCCATAAGACATTACTAAATACTTTAAATAACTGATTTCTTAATAAATTTACAACTACAACATATTAATTTAAACATTATTAAAATTAATTTAAGCAGGCTTGCTTTATTTAACTCATATATTTGTACCTCAATGGATATAACTAAAAATAGATAATTTAGAAATTTAAAAACATATAGTCATTTGTGTTATTCAATATAATTTGGTGGTGCTATTTTAGTACAAAATGAATTTTTATTCGAACATAGGTTGCATCCTCATTTATAGAGACAGTATAAAAATATAATGCCCTGCTCAATATTTCATCATATTCTCGTAGTGCTGGGGACATGTCCATGCAAGATTTTGATAATTCGGAAGCGAAAAGTAATTTGTGTTCTTCTTATTTTGCCGTAAAACGAAAAGCGTAAAAGAAATTTACGAGGTTCAACATTTTTATTTTAATGTGTATTTAAGGTATCCGACTACTTCTGCGACTTTTTAAAAAATGAGATACAGAGATTTTTGTGGTTTTAGATTTATTTATCACATTTTAAGAAAAAAAGGCTAAATTTAATAGTTAGAAAACAAATTATACCTACTATAATGGGAAAAATGAGTAAAAATTCGACAAAATTACATAAAAACGCAAGTAATGCGCTGTATAAATAGTAAATGAACAATTCTTAATTTTTTCAATTTGATGTATTACATCGATATTCCTTTTGAAATGACTCCGCAGAATAAGATATATTTTAATTTTACAAAAAACTAAAAGTATTTTATCTTAGCTTATTATATGAAAATTCGTTAGAAAAACAGTGATTTTTATTGACATAAAGTGCTGTAAATTTTGAAACAAAACAGTGACTGTTGTATGGGAAATATGAAAGTTAAAAACACTTACTGCTATACAAAACATACACCTCAAAAATTTCAGCAAACTATTTTAAAACTTCTGTCACCGTTTTAACGTTGAAAAACACATTTCAAATAAAACGCATTTTAAAGTTTGATATCTTATGCAAAGTTATATAATCTTCTTTTACTAAACACTTGTAAGTTTTGTTCTAGTGAATGAAAAATAAAAGACTTGGTATTTTTTATTAAGCGCTATTGATGAGCCTAAAATAAAACCATAAACAAATTTTGTCAATTTTAATGCAAATTATCATGGTTTTTAGGGTAGTTAGATATCTTAAAATAGTTAAGAAACATGAAAGTCGTCATTTTGCTGGTAAATATATATATATATATATATATATATATAGTATATATATATATATATAAAATAAAAGTGAAGAAGTACTAGAACCCAGAAAAAGTAAAGCAGGAAGAAGAGCCTGAATTCACCAGACACAACAAATGTAGTTAAAAAAGCCTGGACTAAACTTGACACCTTATTATGATTTCTAAAGCTGTCACTGAATTAAGCCAAAGGAATTAGGTTGAAAATGATTTAGTGGATCCAATCCAAATTTATACAGCAAGAAAATTTTCGACATAAAAGGAGTGGGGGAACAAGTTGAAAAGTTGCTTCATTGAGAAAAAACACGTGGAACACAACACGTGGAAGAAAACCTGATAATATACAAAAATGAAGTTAAGAAAAGAGATCAATAAATGAATGTCTCAAGGAGAGGAATAATAATAATAAAATTTTAAAAAGAATTACGTGTAAAATACCATTGAAATCAAAATTCAACCTTCCAATAATAAGCTCTCTCAACGCGAAAATGACGTAAAAGAATTGAAAACAAATATTCTGAAGCGAAAACCATGGTGCCACCTGATATTTATTTTGCAATTAAGCAAACCACCAAAAATTTTGGAAAAATAACCAAATAAAGGAAGTTTTAAAACGATAATGAACAAAAGTTAAGAATAGATAAAATCAAATAGAAATATATTACAAAGTAAATAAACTTGGATGATTATATGCTAATCGATATATTGCAATTAAAAAATAAGCGCTTAAAAATTTTTTAAATATTTTTCAATATATATATATATATATATATATATATATATATATATAGTATATATATATATATATATATATATATATATATTATGTATATATATATTCCCTTGCCTTCATTATTTTAATAAAGATATGTCTTAACGATTGCGCGAAACATTTTAGAGTCATTCAGTTTTGAAAACGAGAAGCAAGGGACGAAAAATGCAGTTGTGTTTTATGATTAATTTGGTAAATTAACAAATTGGCGAAGTTACTTAAATTCAGCTTTTAGTGCTGTGATCAAATATCAAGCAAAAGCCCGGATAGGTCACGATACTGTCCTTATAATTATGCAAAAAGTTTTATTTTTCAAAAAAAAAATTATAATTTATTTAAAAAGACAGGCTAAAACAGGACAGACGAAGTTCTACAAAAGATGGAGACTACATGAAATATTTAGAACAGAGGTTACCATGCTTTTTGGTTTGGGGTATATCCCTCCTTACCTTATAATGAATTTTTGCAAGTTTATGAGCTTAAATGTATTTTGAACTGCTGATATAGTACTAATTAGTTTAAAGATGTAAATTTCTAACTGTAGTGAAGTATAGTGTTTAAAACTGAAGAAGCACACGTTAATTAACCCTTTATTTACCAAAATATGATTTACTGCAAAGTTTTTCACGCAATTTTTTTTAATTATTGCATTAAAAATTAAGGGATATACGTAAATGAAATACTCAACTTTGGAAAATTTAATCCGTTGGAGTTAATTAATTAAATTGGTACTCTTTAATGTGCCATCAGCACACAAAGAACTCAAATATTCTCATAACACGAAGAGGAATAATGAATTTTTAACGCAGTTTTAAAACTTAAAAACGCTAAAGAACCAAAGAACAATAATATTTCACACAAGATGTTTATTTTTAAAGGTTATTAAATTTTAAAATTTATTTACTTTTTTTTACACTTAAACTTAATTTGATCATATTCAAAGAAATATGTTTTTTTTTTTTCATTAATACACAGAAATTCATCACATATAGTACCATGCAGTTATTCAACTGTAAAATTAATTGTATGCACTGTTCACTCAAAATAAATTGTCAAATCATTTTCTGAGGTCTTAACTATCATATAAAAAAATAAGAAACCTTTTGAAACGAACTAATTTTTCGGAATAAAATTGACAACCTTCGCAATCCGATCAAAATGTCACCTTAAAACGCAACTTCTGCTATAAAACTATTCACCTTTCCAGCTAAAATACTCCTCATAGAACCCGTGCTGACATATATCTTGAAAAAGTGCATTTAAAAGAATATTCCCTGCAGAACACAGAGTATTCGTAAAAATAGTTATTCTATGTAATTTTAAGTGAGGGCACTTAGAAGCATCGTGGATAGATAAAGGAAGCTGTGCGCGAGTATCACTATCTTAGAACCCCTTTACACCTCATGGACTCAAATTGTTTTTCCATGGACATTTTTGACCCTATGCAGGTCAAGCCACACCCTAGGCTATTGAGTAGGACTACTGAAATCAATGATTTAAAAACGTGTTTGTCTTGTAATAGAAAGGATATTAGAACGAAATTGTAAATTCAACAATACACTTGATGTTGAAAAAATACGAAAATGAATCCTTATGTAATAGCTTTTATAGTAAATTAAAAGACTTATAATATTTCCTTAAAAATGAAATTAAATACACGAATAAAAAAAAGAAAGGTTCTGATTTTTGTATTTTTTAATATTTAACTATACATTTTCTATATATAAAAGTAATACATTTTAGAAATTTTTTTTAATGTCTGTTTTTAATGATCAGTTTATTTGTTCAATAAGAACTAGCGTTCTTCTGTTATTTCCTAATGATCAAGATTAGATTGGCATATATGTTTTACCAATGAAAGTCATAATAATTATTGTTCTAAGAGAACATAATTATCTACTTACTTGTAAGTTTTGTATTGAAACGTTGAAGTAGGGTTTTCAAACTCTTGTTTGAAAACATGTTTAATGAGAAAAACTGCACATGTTTGCTTAGGTACACATATAAGTTGTACATTAAACTTTAAAGACTTACATGAAATAGTTTAGATAATGTTATAATGGATTAACACGCTTTTATTAATTTCACCTGCTTGTAGCGGAATCTTTGAACTCGATTTTTACCCACTTAAATAGGTCAGTTTAATTTGAAATTTTGCACACTTGTCAAGGACCGCTGAAAGTAGAATAGTTTCATAATTTTGTTCCATTGTCCCAATCAGAATCATCAGGAATAACGTTTTCCCTTTCCAGACTTGGCGACTAATTCCAGAACCCATTTCCAGATTTTCCAATACTAAAAGATTGCCATGCTTCCAAAAGGAGAAAACGCTCATGTATGGTCATTGTATACCCCAAACAAAAAATATTTAATCTATCAATGAACGAATGGTTGCTTAAAACAAAACAAAAACACGCTTTAATATACATCGAACTAAAATATAAATAAATAGTTTAAAACTAAACACGATTTTATATTTCATCGATCTAAAAAGTAATAAATAATTCTTAATATATAAGAATAATGTGTGATTAATGATAAAATTAATGTCACTGTGGCAAAAAGTTGGGTGCTCGATATCAATTGTTATCATTTCTTACTAGTTCTATTCCGAAATTCAGAGTTAGTGTAGAAATGTAGTACAAAGCACGCCACACGCTTTTACCACAATGACATTAATTTTCTCGTTAGTCATTTTGTTCTTATATTAACGTATCCGACTACGTTCGGAAGCGTAATTTTGCAAAAGCAAGTAAATGGATAATATTTATGATATTTAGTGTCAGTTACATTAGAAAACGTATATAAAAATGTTTCAAGAATAGTATTACAATAAAAATTTTGTTTAAGTACAAATTTTTGAGAAAAAATGAACATAGAATGATGAATTTTAAAATGTTCCTTCCAGGCCGCTTATTATAATAATATTTCAGTTCGGTATATAGCTCAGACCTCTGTACAGAAGCCTCAACTAGAATTTTGAAATATATAACTTAGAATTGAGTTTATCCATGTCGCATTTATTTAAATTAAAAGAGGAGACATTTTGAAGAAAACACCGATACTATTCAATGGGTTGTAACTCTGAAAATAAATGTTAATTTTTCAAAATCATAGTTGAGTCTCTGTACAGAAGTCTGAGCTATAAACGGCAAAATATTATTATAATAGAAGCATTTTTTTACCGAAAAAGAGAAACATTTTGAAAAAAGGTTATTCTCAGTTAATTCTTTTTGCCAAAATATTGTATTTAAATAATTTTTTTATCAAAAATAGCCTTAAAACAATTTTATACATTTATTCTAATCTAAGTGACACTGAATATCATGAAAATTATCCATTTATGTGTTTTTTTAAAACCATGTTTCCAAACCTAGTCGGATAACTTAAGAATTATTTATTACTTTTTTAGTTCGATTAACTATAAAGTATGTTTTTTAGTTTGATTAAACTATAATTTTTTTACTACACTTTGATGCTACTTTATGATGTTGACAGTTATGAGAAACTTGTTTTTTGAAGAAACCGTAGTATATATTAGAATTCGCATTATTATTTACATGTAACCACTTGGAATAGAAAAAGAAGACCAGGAGAGAGTTACAGGATTTTCACCGAGAAAACATGAACCGCTAATGCTTATTGGAACAAACAGACCATTGTGTTTTGAAAAGAACCTCCATGCTTTACACACTTTGAAGATAGTAATGAATCCTTCAAATATAAGCCTATAGAAAAATCAAATTTTAGTAGAGCGCTTAAAGATAATAATCTAGTTTATCAGCTTTGTGGAAATATTTGATCTGGGAAACCCTGCACTGTTTTTTTTTTTTTTTAATTTACAATATTTTAACTGTAAGAAAACATAAGACTTTCGCTGCTTAACCCTAAGCACACAATGGCATCACCAATAAGGACCACATATATCACAAAAGAAATTTATTTGGCAGAAAACATGTTGTACAAAGATCAAACGATTAAAATTACGAGCAATGAGGTGAGGTGCTATTGGCACCGTCGGTCCGTCATTTCCTCCTTCATCCAGCAATAGCAGATCCGCATCATAGCTTCTTTCTTGGCTTCGTCCAAAACGTTAACAGATTTCTCTGAAGGATATTCCGCAATCTCTATAGGCCACTATTCTTCCTCGGTGGATTTCAGAAATTTGGTGAAAAGAAGTTCTATGTCTTCCACGAGGTACACATGTACTTCAAATCGCCAATTTATTCTCCCCTTATATAGCACTTGCGAGTGGCGCTAACTTCGCCCGTGATGTGCGTCTGTGCTATAATACACAACATATTTCATCTCCGACAACGCATGATATGAATTTTCACATGGTTTGCATGCTTCCTTCATGGTGTGGCATTTTTTTGTTTCCAGCAGTATATATTAAAGTAATACTGATGCGAAGCCAAAGAGAGTTTTTTTTAGTTTGGCAACCCAGGTTCGCTATTCGTAAATCGCATCATGGCCAATGTTAAATTAAATAAAATTAACTCGAATTAATTATTCATTTCGTTTAAGATACAGTTAAATTTATTGATACATTAATATAGATTAGGTTTACAAAAAAATAATGAAAGAAAACTTAGCTTTGAAGGGAGGAGTACATGGTGGCTAGGGGCAGTCCCGGTTGTGATGGCGACTTCGTTTAATTACATAGATGCTTCTGCTAGAGAGAGCTTCTGGCCACGTAAATTCGATGATCGCTGGACATCTTTTGGGAGCTGGAACGCGAAGCGTTCCTCTCCGTCCCATACTTGAATGGTGTGTATTTTGGGCTCTGTTGTTGTGGAGCCTTTATAGAAACGGCGTTTCCTGATTGGTGGACGTGGAAGGAGAAAGTGGGAGGACCTATACTTGGAGGGTTTCTGGCGGTAGCTGAAATTCAAGTCTGTAATTCATACTTGAAGTAGATGAGAGACTCAGTCTGTTATTAGTCTATAGGATCAGTGAGCAAACACTCTATTGGCTGTCCTGGTGTCGTCAGTTAGAGAATTCAACTTAGAAAAATTAATTAAGTTACGAGAGCTAGAATGTCTGTGTAAGTATTAGAGAAATCAGTCAAACAATAAGCTATCAAATAGACTAAAAATTAAAAATATACAACAAGAAAAAATATTAATTTAGTATTTAGAAGGTGTCATTCACCTGAGAAATTGACTAGGAATTTAAGTTATAGATTATATGAGTCCAGTAATTAGATTTCTGGGTCACTTTTTTATTAACGTTTGACTATAGTTTTTCTAAGTTTAAAATATTGAGTTATTACTATTGGAGAGAGTATTAAAAAGTTAACTCTGCGGGTGCTTTTTAAATGTAGGTTTTGAATGGCAGAATTTTGAGAATCCCAAAATTTCTTTTATTTTTTGTATACCTGCAGGATCTGGTAATATTTCTGATTAATGAATTTTGAGCATTTTTCTAGTAATTTCATCATTGAAATCAAAGCAAACATATCCCCACATAGACATCCATAAGTTAAAATGGGACGGCCACGGTACGTAAAGAAGTACTTGTTATAGAGATACATTTGAGAATTCCGCAAAATTAATGCTAAAATTGAGCGTAAGGCGTTCCGGAATTTAGTACGCGCATGTATGATATGTTGTTTCCATGTTGCCCGGAAATTCGGGTGCGTTCCATTTTATTATGAACCCCATCACGCCAAAATCCTGGAGCCGGACTATTTACTATCCTTGAATTGCGCGCGCGCCGGGACACCCCCACTGCGCAAATCTACAAGTCATGAAATTTATGCGTTCGTTGAACCCAGAAAAGCGCGAGAATCCAAGTTGATTCGTCCCAATCGAAGGAATTCTTAACACATCTGGCCCGGAAGGGGACTCGTATAAAAATTTCTAGTAAACAAGGGACCATTTCTAAAGCCAGGGGCAATTTCTAGCCTCCCATCAATACTCAGTTACAAAGAGTTCAACAATTTCATTTAGAGAAAATACATGAATACATATTTTTCATTTACATTTAATGCATGCTTTAAGTTTTATTACGTAATGAAAAAAACCTCCAATAAAATTAAAATCACAGAACCTAAATATAAGTTTCTCAGTTTTTGAATTCGTGGAGATAGCAAAAATAGTTCAACAAATCATTATAATACTCGTTGTAAAGGATTCATATAAATGAAAGGGAAAAAAATGTTTGAAGAGATTTTATGATTAAAGAATTTTATTGTTTCATAATTTACAGAATTGTGGGAAATAGTATGGTGAATCAATATGTTTACGCCTTAATTTTATAATCGAGTACTTATATTAATACTCGAAAAACTAAATTTTATTTTAAAAAAAAATATTTAACCTTTAAATCAAATATAATATTAACGAAAATTGTACATTAATAAGAAGTCGTTTATATGACTAATATTATGTTTTGTTTAAATTATAAATTTTTATATAAATAAAAAATAATAAAACGATACATATTTCTGTAGCCATTTGTTAAAATTTTTGTTACATGAAGAATTATTTATTTTTAATGTTAGTTTTTTAATATTACAATACACTTATTGAGAGGTTCATTGTGTTTTTCTAATATCTTACCATAATAAGCTTCTAAACTTCCAAATATTTGCTTTTCAATATTCTATTCATACTTTCTTTCTATCAGCCCCTCTATACAATAACAATGCATTGAATTCAATACTCCTATACTTTGGCGCTAAACTTAAAACACTTAAGTACCACTGGTGTATATAAAAATCTCTACCAGACAAATCATTAATTGCCCCGACGTATATATGTCTTTCCGAAGTACTAGGAACTTTTCTGTGCAGTGTTGTTCATAAAATTAATCCAAAGCTTTTGGAATGCAACAAAAAGGTCTTGGTAGTGTTTGCGAAGAATTTACTATTTCAGATTATTTTCCTTTTACTTATTCTATCTTCCCCTACTAATTACATCGTCATCAATGCGTACGTGTCATGGAAAACGGTAGCATTGGGGAGCGAATTGTATTACTTTTTAATCAGCAGTTATGATTAATAATAAAACAATTCAAATTATTAAGATAATATATGACAAGGTCATAACTCCATGGTAATTATTAAAATTGTTCTAAACTTAGTTTTTTTAATTAAATATAAAATACATCTCGCAGCACCGATACATTTATAAGTGTATTATATCAGTGTAAATGTGTATTTTATTTTTATTATGTCAGAAAGTTTTAGTTTGTTTACTTTCAGTAAAATTAATATATTTTTTTAAAAAATAATCTTTTGTTTTCGACTTTTCAATATGCTCGTGCTTCCCTCTCGTAGAGTTATCACGCCCAGCTAGACCACCCACAGTTTAAGAAACGCTGTCTTTACCAACTTATTGACAATTTTCGAAGTCTGAATGGTAAAGGCATTTAGTTGAGTTCAACAGACATTCGGCTTCAAAAAATGAAAGCTTGGTAAAATGGAAAGAAACATGTAGTACAAAGTCAAGTTTCGGATATGTAATTATGTGTGGTTCAATTCGTTCATCTCTCTACCTAAGAAAAATCCATCCAAAAAGTCCGTAAGTATCTGTGGATTTTGCAATTCAATGATTTGAAACAAAAATTGTTGATAGATCACTTTTTCAGAAATTCCTATTGCATCCATTCAATTCAAAAGAAGCTTGCATTTATTTTTGTTATTTTCCTTGAGTTGATTCCACTCTTTTTATATCTGGATATCTTCTTGTATCATAAGAGAGAAAAAAATACATTTTAAATATAGTATTGAATTTTCGAAGTTCGTGTAAAGTAATTTTTTTTTTTTGTGTGTAATTATAAAAATTGGCAATGATCAAATGTATTTTAAGCGATTTATAAAATGTAGTGCAGTTATGTTGTCAAACAGCAATTGATAAAAAAAAAGTTATTTTACCTGCTAAATGTGATAATATAATTGCAATTAAATGATAATTAGACAATTATACAGTTTAACGTAATACTCCGTATTCTAATTAGGTAAAATAAATGACTATATAAAAAACAATTTATAAGTATACCACTAAGAAAACCAAGCAAGCCTAAAGATTCACTTACTACTAGATTACTTTTATCTTAAGAAAAGATCACCTTTACATTAAATACTTTAATTCATTAGATGTTAGGACTTTGTCCAACGAACATTCACCTTAGTCCTTAGTTAGCATTTTGCTTTGCAATTTGCATTTAATATAGCATACAAATCCCCTGCCAGTAGTTAGTGGCTTTACTTCCAGCTCTAAATCCCTTTACAGTTCCTGGTGGGAGTCTATAATAAAAAAGCTGTGAAGCAATTTGAATATTTTAAAGTGCTAACCTGGGGACTGAAAAATTCAAAGTTATTTCACATTTTGGACAAGATTGAATGATGACCACTCTTGAATAATGGCCTTTGAACCATGCAGTCTATTTTATGAAAAATTCTTGGACAGAAATATCTATAAAATGAAATATTACTAGTAGACTGACTATTGTGGCCGAAACCGTGATTTTGTAAAAGCGCATAAAATGGATAATTTTCATTATATTTAATGTCACTTAGATTAGAATATAGTAGTATAAAATTGTTTCAAGGAGATTTTGACAAAAAAATTTATTTAAATACAATATTTCTGCAAAAACTAACTTAGAATAACCTTTTTCAAAATGTTCTTCTTTGTGAAAAATACTTCTATTATAATAATATTTTGCCTGTCTGTAGCTCAGACCTCTGTACAGAGGCTCAACAATGATTTTGGAAAAATTCACATTATTTTCAGATTTCGGAATTACAACCCATTGAAATAATTATCGGCGTTTTTTTCTTAAAATTTCTCCCCTCGGTTATAGTAAAACACGAATAAACCAACTTCTAAGTTATATAATTCAAAAATTCTAGTTGAGCCTCTGTACATAGGTTTGAGCTATATACAGTCAAACTATTATTATAATAGAAGCATTTTTCACAAAAGGAGAATATTTTGAAAATGGGTCATTCTATGTTCAATTTTGTCAAAATATTGTACTTAAATAATTTTTTTTATTGTAATACTATTCTTAAAACAATTTTATATAATATTTTCTAATCTATGACCCTAAATATCATAAATATTATCTATTTTATGCGCTTTTGCAAAAATCACGGTTCCTAACGTAGTCGGATACACCTTAAATGAAACCTTGAAAGTTGAGCAGATGATTGTAAGGCAAAATGTGTTAAAAGTTGCTGATGACAGTTTTAAATGCTGATATGTAGTTCCATCTTTAGGGCAAACGCTAACACATTTAAAAGTATGAAATGTACATATATATTAGTCTTCATTTTCTTGAAAAGTACCAAATTATATTACGAGTACATGTTTGTATGCAAGCATGCATTTAGGAAGACTACTTGTACTCATTGTTAAATTTAGTTAGATTTTTGCATACTTAAAAGAAATAACAGATTTATCTTTAATATTTTTTAACTATTCAGAGTTCACCCCTTATTTTTTACCCTACACTTTTTATAAAATCTGTTTTAAATCTTTAATTAGAATTTCGTAGACTTCGATTAAATGTTTCCTATGCACATTCACAGTGTAATAGAACACTTGAAATTAAATTTTGATTACATTTCTAAGCCATTGTAATACTTATGCTTTGTCTATAGGATATTCTCAGATGTCTTTTAAAGAATGAAATGCAGTATGTATTGAAATATATGTCGCTCTTTAAAAGTAAAATATCTGCAAAGGATTGGAAAAGGTCTTCTTTATAAATTCCTGTTAAGCAACATCTAGTCTTTCGTAGGTCCTAAAATATTTTCATATAATAAAGGTGATTGTTTTATATTATTCAAACATATTTAAAAGTTTAAAGTTAAACGCTATTTTGATACGTCTATAAATTCTTAAAACTTGGCATAATATTAATCAAATTTAAAAAGATATCAAATGATTGTACAGTAGAAGAAGCAAACACCAAAAAATAGAGTCAAATTTGTGCTTTTAAGGATCAAAAAAATTTAAGCGTTTGTTAGAACTATTTTGAAAATGTTTATGCTTTTATAATTGGGAACGAGTGTTTCACTATGCAAATAATAATAAATCATGAATGTTAAAGAGAAACGAAATTGTTTTCAACAAATACGATTAAGAGAAAAGTATTCGAGGAAATCTTACTAACTTGTTTAAATTTCTGCATTAAGAAACTTTTTTTTTCTTTTTTTTGCTCAAAAGCATAAAGGTATGAATGAAAAATTATTTTTGTTCTCTGAGAAAACAGAACATAAGCTAAATAATGCAGAAACAAATATTTGAACAGTGAAACAAAGCAAACACTTTCTGAAAGTGACCTAAAAATGAATATTGCTCTATTTCTGCAAATTAAAAAGTAAACTCTTAGTTTTTAATTTGGGAAACTAATTATAATATTAATTACTTTCAGGTAAAAGTTTATCCTAATTCATGACAAAGTAATTTTTCAAATGAAAAATTTAATATCTAATGAATTGCTTAGCTACAGTGCAAATTGTTTTAATAGAGAAGAGAGTATATATATAGAGACAGTATATATATATATATATATATATATATATAGTCTTATTCTTACAAACAAGAGATAACATCCAACAATCACATTCGAAAACATATAGACAGTAGGAAAAATCACACAATGAAGGACATATAAGCAAACTGAGATTAAAAATTATAAAATGGATGTGCTGCAGAATTATAAACATGCCGGACTTAGGACAGCTAATATATAAAATAATTTGTATGAAAGGGGTTTTGAAACATATGTTTCTTAGCCAGCCAACCTTCCTTTTTAAGTAAAAATATTGAGCAAAACCTATTGAAAGTAATGCATAGGGAATAATATATAAATCAATTACAAGATAGAGGTAACTTACCTTAAAAATTGCATCTTTCCTTTAAAATGCAGAGCCCGCGCTAAATATGAGTGCAATAAATATGTTATTGTCAGGTTCCTCTTTAACCCTAATGCAGATTTCAATTATGTGAATGATTGAAATGTAGCACTTAACAAATTTATAAATAGAATGGTGATGAAAATTAGTAAGAGTTACAAATTATAGCATAACTTTAGTAACACTAGAGTAAATATGAATGAAATAATAAGTAATTTTATCTAATATTAGAATACGGAGATAACTATAACTATGAAATATTTAAGTTTATAATAATAAACTATTATCAATCTCAAAATTTTAATCCTTACTATTTTGAATAGATTTTTATTCATATAACAATTAAAAATTATTAATGGGTATTTCTGATTTGGGTTAGCTTATTTAGTAAAAATGTTTATAGTTTTTATTATTTCGATTTTTCTCACACCATAAATTTAAGTTAATTCTTGTATATAATTAAACAATATTTCTGAATATAGAAATATGTACATTTATTCCCTCCTCTAATGAGGAACTTTCACAAATATTGAAATTAAAATCTTTACCATATAAATATTAGAAAACCATTACATTGCGTTTCTTAAATTTCCATATGTAGGTTGTCGGGGAAGAAAATTTGTTTATTGTTGTTACAATTTGTTTGTAATAAATTAAGATATTGTGGATAAAAAATTAAATATTAGTATAAAATTAATTTTGTTTTGGTGAAAAAATGATTATGTCATCAAATAACGATAAATATAATACAACTATTAATGTAACTACTAAAAATAGTCGTAAGTATAAATTCGACAAGACAGTTGTCGTAGGCCACCCCTCAGGCAAACCTTAATCTGCAGATAATAGTTACCTTTATGATATATATAGTTCTCTTGGGTACAAAACTCAAGTAGTGAACCAAATCTATCATAATAACATTATTAAAAAGTTATCTTTATGTAATTTTTCTTAAGAGTAAGTTAATCAAATCATCACATATAGAGTTAAAAGATCTTCAAAATCTAAAACTATAGACTGAATAAATCTTTTTATCTTTCATTTTGTGCACAAGTGATTTACTATTTTTAGTTAGAATGGCTGTGGATTTAAGATTATTTATTGTATCATGTAATATTTCATGGAGAATTTTAGCATGTTTTGTTGATATATGTATTAACCATTTGTAACTGTCTAAATTTGACTGCATTTAAGTGAAATTTTGGGAGTAAATATTTGTGGAGATTTAAAATTATTATTAATTTGAAATCTTAATTTTTATGAAAAGACATATATATATATATATATTGGCTGGGAGGGAAAGTCTTGGGTCGTATTTTTAAATAGGCAGGATTTTTTTATTGTAAATAAAAACATCTGGCTAGTGAGTCATTCGATTTTTTTTGTTTTTTAGATGCTGCATAACAAAAAAGAGTCATTTTTACCGTTCATCATATTTACTTGTAATATTTAAAGTGAAAACGTAAGTCAGTAGATAAAGTATCTATGACACTGTATTTTTTTAAAGAATTCCAAAAAGGAAATGCTAAACACACATCGGTTGCATGTAAAAAATTTATGTGTGCGGTGTTTGGAAAAGATATTCTAAAATGTTCGTAATTCTCTCAAAGATGGTTTATGAAGTGTAAATTTCGTCCGGGGAACTGAGCTTCCAAGAAAGTAATCGATCTACGACCATCCAAGATTGATAATGATGTGTGTGTTTTGCATCCATGCTGGAAAGTAATCCTCATTTAACAAGTCAAGAAATTGCGGTGGAAAGAGTTTGGTGCATTCATCATACAAACTGTTTAAAATCACATTAAATCTCTTGGCTTGTGCTAAAGCGAAGCGTTTGGGTTCCATGAATTAACGAAAAGAATTTGAGTTCGATCGTGTAAGAATGTGTTCATCACATCTGATTAGGACACAATTGGTTTCGTTTTTTGGACAAGCTGATTACTGAGATGAAAAGTGATTCTTACGAGAATATTAAGAGAAAAAATCTTACTACAAACCAGGAACATCATCTTGCAACAGAAGGTAAAACCAAGAATCCATCAACGAAAAGAACTGCTTTGTTTAGGCAGGGAGGAAGCGTCCAGTGTACCAATACGAGTTACTGAAACAGGAAACCATCAACGCGGATCTCTACCGCAATCAACTGGATAAAAATGAATGGTGCCATCAAAGAAAAAGGCCAGCATTAGCCTCCAGGTGTATGAAATGTAGCGTTTCCACCACGATAACGCTCGACCACATACTGCAATGGTATTTCACAACAAAAAACTGAATACGTTAGATGGGAAGTCCTTGGTCATCCACCGTAGTCTTACCTGACATGCACCGCTCTTATTATTACCAAGACCAGACTTTAAAATTATCTTAAATGGGAAAAAGTGTTTCTTTGAAAGTGTTTCTAAGGCAGTTGCTAACTATTTTAACTCCAAGGACGAGAACTTCTACAAAATAGAAATTTTATATGTTACCTGAAAAGATGGCAACAAGTTGTAACAAATAATGGGCATATATATAATTGATTAATATTAAACACATATTTTTATAAATGCATTCAAATGTTTTTAAAATACTTATCAGAACTTTCCTTCAAAACCCGATATATATGTATATATATTCAAAAATTTACTTGACAGTTACAATTATATTTTTATACCGATACAATTATTACAAGAAGAGACAGCTCATTAGATGGGAAATGTAATGAGTATTATTGAAGAGCTTAGAATTAATGAACAAAAACTCTAAAAAATATACTCGTAATAATTGCATACAATGATTGGGATTCCTCCTCACTTGCTAACTCCTTACTAAATGTACTTGCAAAAAGTTAATTAACTTTCCAGATTTTCTTTGAGGCCTCTATACACACACACAAAAGAGTGTTTATTACGCTGCCTCAAATATTTTTCCACGTCTCCATTACTGCTTTGAAATAATTAAAGTATTAAATTACTTATTTTCATTACGATGAAAAGAGGGAAAAAAATCTCATTTTTTTGGACAATATGCTTTTTCTGCGTGTTTGTTGGATACAATTACGGAGAAAAAAAAAATGTTATAATAAAATCTAAAAAATTTAATTTTTCGTCTGAGGAAAAAAAATTTAAACTTGTATTTAGGTTATTCTATTTTGCATTAAAGGATTAGCATAAAACACTTGAGTAGAAAGATGGCTTCTTTTTTGTGTATAAAATCTTCCCTTTTGCAAAAAAAAAGAAAAAGAAATTGGAAAAGGAAATGGTAACATCTTTATTATTAAACTTACTTGGTATCTCATTAAATACTATTATAAGAGTAGAACTGTTACAAAGTACAGTAGAATTGGGGTAACCACGAAGAAAATTAAACTGATTGAAACTAATTTTCCAAACAGAATTTCTTCAGAAAACATTTTAGGAAAAAAATAGTGAGAAATAAAAGCGGGAATTTAAAGAAAAAAAAAGATTACTATATTTTTCTATAGAAAGATTACTACAAATTCTTAGTAACCAACACTTTGAACCATTAGTTTACCTTAAAGTTTGTTTCCCATCTTACTCCATAAGACATTAAATACTTTAAATAACTGATTTCTTAATAAATTTTACAACTACAACATATTAATTTAAACATTATTAAAATTAATTTAAGCAGGCTTCGTTTTATTTAACTCATATATTTGTACCTCAATGGATATAACTAAAATAGATAATTTAGAAATTTAAAACATATAGTCATTTGTGTTATTCAATATAATTCAGGGAAGTATTTTAGTACAAAATGAATTTTTTATTCGAAAAAAATACTTGCCTAGCTAATAATTATTTTTATAATCAAAGTCCTCCAACACTTATGTTAGAAATAATAGTTTTGTTATATATAAAAGTAACTAATTAACGCATCAGAAATGCGTTTCAATATCCTCTTTCAAAATGGCGTTTATATAATAATTTTTCTTTAAGTGCATATTCGAACTTGTAACATTTTCTTTAAAAAAAATGAACTCCATTAACAAGAGCTTATATTATTTTTATTAATTATTTTAGAAATTACTGAATTAAGGAATTACGATAATTATTCTTCAGCAAATAATAAATAAAAATTAGAAACATTATTTGATCCATTATTTAATTAATTACCCCTTAAGTGGAAAACAAAATAATATATTGGAAATCAAACATATTACTCATTAGAAATCAAACACGGAAACATACTGGGATACTTAAATAAGATACAAATGTTTAAGAAAATTTAAGAGAAATATAGTTTTATTTTTACTTGGGTCGCTTATATATATATATATATATATATATAAAGACAATTGTATAAAAAATACATCTTAAATTTCAACGTATTATTTTAATATTTCGATTTTTATTCATGAAAACCTTCTCTAAGTTCTTAGATCACTTACAGATAGTCCATATATTTGTATGCATACTGGACAAGAAATTTATTGCATGTACGTAATGTTTGACACAAATTAATTAAAGATCCCTGAAAAAAAGTTGTCAGTATTTCTTAGCAAGCAATGATACTTTAAAAAACTTGTTATCTCGTCGAAAATATTGTTTGAAAATAAACTTAATTGAAGAAATATTATGCCCTGGCCTTCGTAGCAAGAATTATTTTATTTGGACAGAATAATGCACACTAAAACTTAATAAAACTCAAAAGTATTTGTTTCACCTGAAACCTTATTCTTAAATTTAAAAAGATTAGGGTTTGTTTTACTGTCTGTCTTTTTTCTCTAATTAAAGAATGATTTCAATGGAGGGTTATTTTAATACAGAAATAAGGCTTATTAGAATTTCTGATGTTTTGATGCTATTCAGCTTAAAGTTTTTTTTAACGCTCTTGCTATTTGAAAAATAATACCTTATTAAAAAATATATTTGTAGAATATCATTTTTAAATCAGCAATCACTTTTTTAGAAATATGCAGAAATATAAAATTCACTTCGTTTCGATAAATAATTATTTTTTTAAAAATTCATTTTAAACAAATTAAAAAAAACTCTAAGAATTTTATTTACTTTAAAACTGGGAAGCATTAGCCCCTAACCCATTAGTCCACGGGTTCTTTAGATTTTTGAACAATATCTACCTGTAGCACAATTGTTCAAATGTTCCCAGATTGTAGGCTGCTCGGAACCACATAAAATACAATTTGGGTGTCTACTATTCCAATTCTGCAGAGTGGATACGCAGTCATATCCAGTCAGATATCTAAGAAGAGCCACCTCTGTTTGTTGTTTAATAGACTGGAGACAGATCTCTCTCCAGCATCTGCCATCATTTAGCCATAGCATGTTGGATCATATCTTGTTTTAATATTTTTTAACAGTCAAATTAATAGAAAATTTACGAGGCAGTGTGAGATTCCAATTTCAAATTTTTGACTCCTTTTCATATACGAGGGTGATCAAACATCTCAATACTGTGTCGTTGGACCTGGGATCGAATCCCGGAGATGGTATAGATGTTGCTAAAATTTGCCTTTTCTACGGAGGGGGACTCAAAGTAGTTGTTGAGCCGAAAGTTCCCTCGTGAGGTTGGTGGGAGGCCCCTGACCACCCCCAGCGTGTTCTGCCTCAAGATTGAGGTGGAGCCGAGCCAATTTACACTGTCATCTGAATGTTGTTCAAAAATAGGGTTAACGATATCCGTACAATTAGACCCTTGACGCGAAGAATTTCATGGGCCATGATCTGATGTTATGTTCGATTAGGTGTCATAAGTAACAACAGCAAATTTCCAAAAACACACAATAATTATATATTTTCCTAAAACTTTCGTAATTTTATATGAACGAGATTTCGTTCTATTAATTTTTCAATGTCATTTTGCTTCATGTACCTTTGAGTTCTAGTAATATTTATAAACCAGTACATATAGAAAATATTATTTTATAATATTATGCAAAAAAATTTCAAAACATTGCTGTAATAAAGTGGGAATTTTAGGGAATGTTTAGTGAATTTATAGTTTTGTACGGCGCATTTTCTCTATTATTCAATTCCTACAATTAGTTCACTCTCCCCTATATAAATATACATATCTTGTTCAATTTTTCAGTTGTAAATAGAATATTTTTATTCATCCATTCAAGTTCAAATACATTTTTTAAAACTTGTAGTGGATAACAATTGATGCTAATACAGTTTTTTTTCAAATATGAATTCATTAATTACATTAAAAAATGAATGAATAGTAACAAACCAAAATAATAGTCCAACACCCTATATAAACAGAAAACTTGATCCTTGTGTTCCTGTAGCGCAATGGATAACTCTTTGGACTTCTAATCCAAAGGTCGTGGTTTCAAATCCTACCTGCAATTGCCTAGTTTCTGTGAATGTGGTTTAACAGTGAATGAATAGTAACGAGAAAAAATTAACAATAATTGAATGTGTGATATATAGAAAGAGAATTCGCTTTCTATTTTGCCACTTAATATTGTGATGTTGTCATATTTTCAAACATATTTATATTAATTACAATTATTTAATAAAAAGAAAAGAAAAATTTTCTCTTTGTTAACCTAAGTAAGAATTGACTTTTTTGTCTTATCTTACTTGTTTTTTTTATCTGATATAAAATAAATCTCTAGATTTGTGTGCTTTTTTTTTTCCTTTTCTGTCATGTCAAAATAACGAAACATGTACAGGATTTTTTAATGACTGTTGAAGTTATATATAAATTGTTAAACACATACGTTTTTCCGACCGTAAAAATACTTATAATTTTTAAAAAATCTAAGAAAACATTGAAAAAAAAGCCAGTTATATATATCAATATGGGGAGTAAGAGTAAATTCTACTTAAATAATAATTTATGTAAAGAATAAGAAAAAAATATTTTTTTCCACGATAAGAACTAAACACAAAATTAGTGTGAACAAATTCAAAAAATTAATGTAAAATCCTTAAGCATGGGTTTATTACAATTCTAAAATTACTGAAAAAATCTAGTACTCTAAAAATAATGATTAAAATATTCAGTTAATAAATCAATTATGTATTCAAGTGTAACTTGTATTTTACTATTGGTTTTGAATTGTTTTAGTATTGCGAACCGTATACTTTTGTAAGAAGGACTCAAGGGATTTTTGATAATCTTATAAACAGTATGAGTTAAGGATCCCTGAGATGGTAGTTACAAACGTCAGCAACTGCTGGATTTCCAGATTGATGATACCTTCCAATTGACCTTCACGTAAAAATGCTGTTCAAGAACTATCACGAGGGGACGGCTCGAAAGAGATGGATGTTCTCTTGGGCTGCCACACAAATAAAAGTCCCTTATCTTCTTTTAGATCAGAACGATAGCAATTAAGGGGGCTATTAATTATCCTCCTGATTCTTTTCTGCAAGTAATTAATGGAACGGGGTGAAACAAGTCAGAAATTTGTGCAAGCATTACATTGTAACTTTTTGTAAAAACTACAGAAATAAACTGTGTAAAGAACTGATAGAAAAAGTATTTTATCAGCTTGGAAAGTATTTAGTGTTTAATGCATTACAAAATTTATAAGCACTTTTTAAAATTGTGTGTGTGGATTTAAATATTTAAATTACATTTACAATTACAATTAATTTTCAAACTGCATGTAATTTGAGAAATGCCTGACAGAAACATGTAAACATTTTCGTTTAATTAGTAATTGTATGTTGTTAAAACTATTGATGAACATCATCAAATTAATATTGTTACGTAAATCCGGGTTCAATGATTTTATGCAAAACAATCACAAAAAAAATAAACAGTTTTTTAAGAACGATGCGAATTTATTATCAAAAATACAATCCTTTAAATACAGGATTCAGCACCAATATTCACAGGGTAAATCTCCGAAGGTCTTCACACCTTCAACAGCAATCAAACACAATCATCTTTGTTTAAAAATACACGTAAGTAAAGATTATTCACAAGCACAGCCGAGCTAATCGCGAGTCCAAACAATCCTCACTACTCGCTGGTTTGACCAAGACTGATCGCCGCACCGAGCATCTTATTTTATAGGCACGACAGAAGCCTTAGTATAAACACTCGTGTCATTGAACATGACACTAGTGGAGAGATCCACTACTTTCTAGAAGATTCCAGAGGGTTCCCAACTCGCCAACATGGTCGCCAAAGTCGCCAAACTTGGTCACCAAAAATAATGCCAACTTGCCTCTAGTGCCATGATTTTGCCAAGTTCTCATTGAATCGCCATTATAACTTAAGGGGCAGCATTGCTTGTGAATGGTACAATTTTAACATAAAACAAACATAACATAGAGTAATATAAATGCATTAAAAATCCGTATACGAATTATATATACTATTTACACAAAATTCGTAACAATATTTATGAGGTAGGCAGGTTATTCGAAAACTATTAGACGTGCTTTTAAGATGCTGAAACAGTGTTGAAAAAAATTTAAACAATACTATAAACTTGTGAAAAAAAAAAGGATTAAATCTGCAAATATATATAAATACCTTTTCTATTTGTTGTTCGTTAAAAAAGAAAAATTGCATCTTGTTTTAAGTAGTAAATAGTATATTGATATGTATTTGTAATATATTAAAGTAAATTTAATAAGTTTTTTGAAATTGTGAAATACTTGTGACTCCCTGACAAGTAGTAACTACTATTCATCGCTATAACAGCCAATGTACCGATTTTAATTAAAATATTCAATTTAGGCAAGAACTTTGTTTTGCATTGCAGCCTTTTGTTGTAACTCATACTTTTATATTAAACCAATTGAGCCCCTTACGTAAAATGGCTGGAATTATTCATCAAATTCGTAGAACGCAAGTTTAAATAAAAAAAGCGGATTTAACATCAGTCAAGAAGAATCTATTTAAGGAAAAATATTTCTCAAGTGTTTCCCAAGTGATATGTTGATGGTTGTGTTGCAAAGAGCAAAAGTATTAAAAACTAAATTTAAAATTATTGGGTTAAGTGACTATTCAGATATCAATCGAACAAAATCGGAGAAGAATTAACACATTTATTATAAATATTTATTCCGTTAACCATAGATAAACGGAAAGATGATTTATTGGTACTATTTTTAAATTGGTATTTGTACCATTTTTTCACCATGTGTATCAATTTTGAATTAATTAACAAAGACATAAAAATTGTCTCATTACAAAAATGAAATAAAGCGGCTCTAACCCTCCCCCCCCTAGAATAGACAAAATTATAATACAATTTATATATATATATATATATATAAATTTCTATAATATTTCTGGTGAGTAGTCATGATAACTATTAATCATGTAAAGACATGGCGAGTGGATGGTATAACTGTAACGAAATGACAGGACGTGGCCACTGTTGATAATTTCTGTGTAAAGTTGATCATATTTTAGACGGTTGAGGTTCTATATTCATGGAATTGATGAGGTAGTCTTCTGTGGCAGGAAATCTTGTTTATTAAACATGGTGAGACACACAAACACATTCACATCTTAAGGTATCCGACTAGGTTGAAAAAGTGTAAAACAAAGCCCCAACCCTTAAGATTAAACAGGGAATGGACGACACTACACAAAATAAAGATACTACGACAATACGCGCTGCAGTTGACTTCATGGTGAAAGGACAAAGAATAGAAGGTGGGATTTCTAGAGATCTTACTATTTATACTCAGCGGGAAACCACATGATCTGGGTGTGTAGATGGATGTAATTCCAAAAAATCCCCCTTAGATGGGGGTTGGTAAAATAAAACAGTTTCCTGAAGGCCTGGTCAGTAAATCAAAAACTATTAAAAATTTAAAAAACCCAAACTTTAAATTTTCCCCCAGTTTTATGAAATGGCTAGCCAAATACCAGAAGAGATTCATATCCGCCATTCATGCTTTGGAGTTTCATAAGGGGAGTAATCAACAGTTTTACCAAAAAAATTTGCGATGTTTATAAATGCCTTAGATGTTCGTAAATGCCAAAAAGGGGGTTTTCTAAGTTCAGATCCTGTAATTTCAATCTTTCCCACTCACATCGATCAACAAGACCAACAACTTTAGACAATGACGTTATTAATGTGCAAGTGGAAGCAAATCCTGTCAGCAAGGGGAAATGTAAAATGCTCTTAACCCCCTTGGTCGACCACCCAAAAATATTTGCAACAGATTGGTAAAAAAAAACAAAGCAGGTGTTTGAGGTCCGCATAATCTGTCTGAAGAAAACAAATAACCGATCACGACATGCAACTTATTGTTCAACGGTACTCGAACCGTTTTTTTAACCTTATCACGTGATGAAAAATTTGTCCCGAATTGATAATAAAAAAGCAAAGACAGTGGGCCCCCCGAATGAACCACCCGCGCAAGCCAGGTTTACATCCAAAAAACCGCTTTGGGATTTTTGGGGGGATTCAAATCGTCCATTTTTAAGTGCTTAAACCTGGGGGAAAAAGTTAATGCAGACCTTTTTTGTGAACAATTAAATCGACAAAAATTAATTAATTTAAAAGTATCCAGCATTTCAATCGGCGTTTTTTTGCAACAAAAGAAATGCAAG